>BGNK01004589.1:0-19228 GCA_003297005.1 Symbiodinium sp. clade A Y106 | reverse complement strand
AGTAGCAGAATGGCAGTGGGAGAACGGAAACAGAAAGGTAGGAGTAGAAGAGTAAGAGTGTAAGGGTCTGTGCAAGAATCTGCTATTGCTTTTCCTACCGTTCTGTTTTGCTACTCTTCGGGTCCTAGTCTCGAACTCCTACTCACCCATCCTCCTATTCTTACACTTACTTTCCAACTCTCCCACTCTTATTCTCCCACTCTTACTCTTACTCTCTTGAAACTCAATACAACTCATTGGAAATCATGTTTCTTTCATTGCTTTTTCCCCACCCCTAGTGTCGAACCCATCCTACTCCCGGTCCTGCTCCTACACATGCATCGCCCATTCTCTCCTGCCCATGGCCCTACGTCTATTCTCCTATGAGTAAACGAGAGTACTCCTCTATTCCTATTCAAGGTCTCTTGTGATGTTCTCCCGATCCTACTCTTCGAAGTCTATTTTGGAATTTTCATTCTCCTCCTTAGAAAGAATTAAGCAATTGAGGTGAGGAATAAGGGAGCGGAGTAAGGGTAATACAGCGGGAGTATGACTGTTTTTTTCAATCCGGTCTTTGTTCTAACTCCAACTCTCCTACTGCTACCCGATCATTCCTTNGCAATTGAGGTGAGGAATAAGGGAGCGGAGTAAGGGTAATACAGCGGGAGTATGACTGTTTTTTTCAATCCGGTCTTTGTTCTAACTCCAACTCTCCTACTGCTACCCGATCATTCCTTTTCATCTATTCCGACGTCCTCAATGACAAAACCTGTCTGCAGATGATGAAGATGATGAAATTGATGAAGATGATGAAGGTGATGNACTCTCCTACTGCTACCCGATCATTCCTTTTCATCTATTCCGACGTCCTCAATGACAAAACCTGTCTGCAGATGATGAAGATGATGAAATTGATGAAGATGATGAAGGTGATGAGGATGGGATGGACAAATACCCGCGGCGATGCGGGAGGGAATGAAGGGGGGTTGTTGGTTTAACTAGTGGGGAAAGGGAGTGGGACAGGGAGTGGTGGGCAGCAAAGGGTGGGGGAGATGAGGGGAGGGAGGGTTATGCAGAAGAAGGAGGAAGGAGGGAGAGGGGGGGGTGGAAGAGAGCGAAGCGGGAGAAAGGGGCAGGAAGGGGAGAAGTTAAATTGGGAAGGAGGGGAGGGGGGCAGGTAAAGGCGGGAGGACGTGCAGAGGGAGGAGCAGGGGCCAGGAGGTAGTGGAGGGTGGGGAGATATGTACAGGCAGGAAAAAAAGGACAAAGGAAGGGGGAGGGGGAAGACGGAGATGACGAAGATGATGGGGGGCAAGGATGATGAGGGAGGGGAGAGCGTTTCAGGGAGGCGGGTGGTAAATTTTGGGGTCCGGAGGGGGGTCGATGCGGGGGGCAGGGTACGGGGCGCCCCAGGATTTAAATTAAGGAAAAATGAATAAACTTCTTGATTCCCGGCCCCAATTAAAATAAATTGAATAATTTAGAGAGTTTCTGGGTAATAATAGCAAACTCCTTAAAATTAAATATTTTGGGGAGAAGCGCGGCCCTTTTAAATTGTTAAAATCTATAAAATCCTGAAAAACCCTTAAATTTTGAAAGCCCGACAACGGCCTTTCAAAACGTCGGGCTTTCAAACTAAAATTAAATATTTTGGGGAGAAGCACGGCCCATTTAAAATTTTAAAAATCCTTAAACATCCTTAAAATTCTGAAAGGCCGGTCTCTGGCTTTCAAAATTTTAAGGATTTTAAGGATTTTTCGGCTTCTAAAGGCCTTTAAATATTTACAAAACCCTTTAAATTGTTAAAACGCCTTTTAAATTTTTGAAAGGCCTCAAAATCCTGAAAATCCGTAAAATTTTGAAAGGCCGGTGTCTGGCTTTCAAAATTTTAAGGATTTTAAGGATTTTAACGGCCTTTAAATTTTTAAAAGGCCCTTTAAATATTTAAAACGCCTTTCAATTTTTTAAAAGGCTTTTCAATTTTTGAAAGGCCTTTTAAATTTTGAAAAGGCCATTCCATCCCTTAAAATTAAATATTTTTTGGGAGAAGCACGGCCCGTTTAAAATTTTAAAAATCCTTAAAATCCTTAAAAATCCTTTCAATTTTGAAAGGCCGGTCTCTGGCTTTCAAAATTTTAAGGATTTTAAGGATTTTTCGGGTTTCAAAGGCCTTTAAATTTTTAAAAGGTCCTTTAAATTTGTAAAACGCCTTTTACATTTTTGAAAGGCCTTAAAATCCTGAAAATCCTTAAAATTTTGAAAGGCCGGTGTCGGGCTTTCAAAATTTTAAGGATTTTAAGGATTTTTAACATTTTAAATGGGCCGTGCTTCTCCCCAAAAATATTTATTTTTAAGGAGCTGAATGGCCTTTTCAAAATCTAAAAGGCCTTTCAATAATTGAAAAGCCTTTTAAAAATTTGAAAGGTCTTTTAAAATTTTGAAAATCCTTAAAAATCCTTTAAATTTTGAAAGGCCGGTCTCTGGCTTTCAAAATTTTAAGGATTTTAAGGATTTTTCGGGTTTTAAAGGCCTTTAAATTTTTAAAAGGCCCTTTAAATTTTTGAAAGGCCTTAAAATCCTGAAAATCCGTAAAATTTTGAAAGGCCGGTGTCGGGCTTTCAAAATTTTAAGGATTTTAAGGATTTTTAAAATTTTAAATGGGCCATGCTTCTCCCCAAAAATATTTAATTTTAAGGAGTTGAATGGCCTTTTCAAAATTTAAAAGGCCTTTCAAAAATTGAAAAGCCTTTTAAAAAATTGAAAGGCCTTTTAAAATTTAAAGGGCCTTTTAAAATTTGAAAGACCCTTTAAATTTGAAAAGACCCTTTAAAAGTTTAAAACGCCTTTTCAAAATTTAAAACGCGCTTTCTTTGGAAAGGGTCCTTAAATTCCTGAAAATATTGGAAGAGGAAACAGACCCGTCAAATAATACATAAAGGTCTTACGTACATAGGTAAATATACCAAGAAGAATAGCAATAATCATATCAACATAATAAAAATGTGATATGCAGGTACTTCCCTCCGGCACAGGGTGTGTGGATGTTTGAAAGTCCCCTATCGATCATCGTTAGCTCTTGGGGACCCCGGGCATGGGTGTTCCAGACAGAAGTATTCCCCCGGCAGTTCCGACTTACAGTGAACCCCAGAAAGTTGGAACATGGGTATTTAAGGATTGGCTAGTGCTGCGATTCCCTATACTTTATCTTAAGAGCATGAGGATGATGATGTTCCAACTTTCTGCACTCTACTAGTCTTAGTTTAGTCATGGTATGAAAACCGCCAGATCCCTATTCTGTTCTACTCAATAAACCCCTCAACGGCCTACAGACCCTGATCCCTATTTCTATTCTACTCAATACCCTAAGGAACTCTAACCCATGATCCCTGCCCAGACCCTTAACCCCAGATGCGGAGAATGTGGATGCTCTGAAGCCCCAAAACCCCTGAACCTTAGGGTTTAGGGTTTCGTGTTTAGGGTTTAGGGGTTTAGGGTTTTGGGTTTAGGCTCTCGAATCCTACCACCTAAACGCACAAGCAATAGAGCAACAGCAGTAAGCCCTTTAAGCAAAGAAGGCGGGATTAGTATTAACACTCAAGGGCCGAGGTTTCGAGTCTCACTGACAGCCCCAAACCCTAAACCCAGCGAGCCTAAACCCCTAAACCCCCAAACCCTAAGGAATTCAAAAAAAGAATTACAAAGACCCTAAGCTCCTAAACCCCCCAAGACCCCAAGGAACTTTTTGATTCGAGGTCCCTCCCCAACTCCTGTTTAGTCAGGGGCTCTTTTGGAGTCGTTCGGCCACTGTCGCGGGCCTTTCTCATGAAGAGAGGAGCAAAGGCCCGATTAATCATGAGCCTTACTACGACTCTCTGGGACACTACTATAGTCTCCTTAGGATTTTTTGTATTCGTTCATATAACACCCAAGAGAATATTCAAAGTATTGTTGATATTATGGTTCTAAGGGGATTTTGTCTAGGATGTGAGGTTCTTGAAGGCGTCTTTGAGGTTCCAGCTATATGTTTTAGGGCTTTAGGGTGTCGGGATGTAGGGCTGCTGTCCGGGACGCCAAGGTTGTAGGATTTAGGGCTTCAGGGGTTTAGAGGGTCTCTCGGGCTCAACCGAACGAGGTTGGCGTAAGGACTCTGTGCAATGAGTCACGGGTGGGCTCAAGCGGGCTTTACAAGTGAATATGCATGCCGAGCTTGCTCCAATGCTCCTGAACCTTACCTGCCACTGGCCCTGGTGTAGTTCCTCTGCGCGGTGCCACCACAAAAGGGTGAACATAAGCACACCCTGCCAACTCTATTGTAGATTGCATTCTGGGTTTAGGGCTTCATGACGCTTAGGGGGTGAACATCCTAATGGGTCATTCTAGTCGGGATCAATGTCCAAAATATGTACTGGGCTTCCAAGAGTGAGACAGGCTTTGCTTCGGGTCTAATGTAGGAACCTGATGAAGAAACCCTGGGCCTATAACCCCAAAATAGTAGGATTCATATAAGGAAGCCCAACAGAGGCCCGAGGCCCAAGGTTTCTTAGTCAGGTTCCTAGGTTAACATGCAAAAACCTCAGGTCTCCAACCCGAAACTCGAAAATGTTAAGACCCTAAGCGGACAGCGCCTCACAGAGTTACACTGGGAGGGGCAGGAGGACGCTTCACAAACACAAGGGTGCGACAGATGCGAAAGTCCGATGTTAGCAGATATCAAAGTAAGCCTTTCGAACGGGACTTTGGGGTCTAGAAATCTAGGGTGCTTCTTTAGTAGGGCTCTTCGTTATCAGGATCTTGCTACATGCTGTGTGCGAGGCTTTCCTTCTGTTCTGGAAGTCTCATTTTGTTGGAAAACCTTCCTGACATGATCCGTGTCTTCGCAAGTAGACCCCCGAAGTAGATTGCAGCACGTGATTTCGTCCTTCATAAATCCCAAGCCCTAAATCCCAAACCCTCGGCCGTCAACCCCAGTGCGTTCAGACTCAAGCGTGCCCTAAACCCTAAACCCCTAAACCCCAAAACCAAAACCCCTCAGCCCCCAACATGCTCCTCCAAGTGGGTGGTTGTCAACATTATGGTCCCTTTTTGGGTCCATATTATAGTACGGCACCTATTGTTAAAGGGACCCTATCATTGACAACCACCCATGGGTCGGCTCTTTTGGCTTTTACCGGTTAGATGAGCAAGGCAAAGGACATCAAAGCGCTCTCAGACCCTCGGGGATCTGGCTGATTTTGAGCCAAAAGGGAAGAATGAAGCCCAGCACCCCCAAACCCTAACGCTAGAGAAGACTGCCGTTGCACTATGCTTCAGCACTGCCACCCTTCACGGAGAACTTCCGGAACTATTCTTCGAGTGACATTCTGTTCGACCCAGTGCAGGTATGCAGGCCAATGGTTCAGGCAAGGTTTACTTGGGAGTTTCCGAAAATAGGGGTACCTTATTTTGGGGTTCTTATAATAAGGATCCCACGATTTAGGGTACTATAGTAGGGTCCCCTATTTTCGGAAACTCCCACTTGGATTCAGACCCTGAAATGCCGCACCTGGTTTCGGATAATTATAGCAACTTTGTGGGTACATTTTACTTTAGGAAGTAGGGCAAACCAACAAGAAGTCTACTGTTGAGTTGCTACTGGGATCCTGGTATGGTAGGCCAGTCACACTGGGGCTGTAGTATGTTGCTCATACACATGCACATACACAAAAAAGCGCAGGCATACATACGTACGTACTTATATACCTACCTACACAGATCCTATGCGGGGATCCGGCAGGCATCAAGCAGGCTTCTGCGTTTTGGTTTCGCACGACGTCTACGCAGCTTTCAGGATCGTGGTTTTGGTTGGCTTGTAGAGAATCTACGGCACCTACGGATTAAATAGGATGTAGGTCTGGGGCGATTTTGGGCATTGGGTCCAGCCGAGTAACCGTAACCAATGCACCTTCAAAGAAAGAAGCTGACCATACTGCAAGTGGGGCATTTCCTCAAACGCATTGATTATTCGTTTGGTATGCAGAGATACAGATACGGGCCGGCTGTTGACATACCTGCTGCTGGTGCCCCAGCTCCCGCAAGACGTCGGAACGTCCAGTGTCTCTTGCAAAATGGCACGAAACCCCTTATAACAGCACAAATCCCTCACAAACTCTACCAGGAGTATGCACGTGGTATCCACCACTAGACCCGCAATCCGGAGTTGCCAAGACTTTGACGGACGTATCTTCCCTCGCTCGGCGTACTTGCTGTCGGCAGGACAATGAAAAGACACTCGCATCGCTGCATTGCTATGTTTTCGCAGAGCCGTGGGGAGAGGTTGGGCAAAATCCTCCAAGTTTGAGATGCGTGGTCTTGCTTCACGGTTTTGTTCCTCATTAAATATGGAGGTTGACTCATTCTGGAAGTTTCTTTACAGAATATCGTCCTAGGAGCCTAGTTACTAAAGAGGCCTAAGTGAGTGCCAAGACTATTTTAGGGTTCCCTGTTGTCGTTATAGTACAAAAACCACCCCAAACCCTATTCATATGATTAAGGCCCCTACTATGCTTTATTGCCTACTTTATAGATCGTTCTTCCTTGAACATCAATACTGCTGGTGGACAACACCCGCATTACCTGTCAGTAGCATTAATCCAGTATTAATCCAGTATCATTCCACATTTCCTCTACCTTAACCTACCAAACCCTATTTTTTGTAGGTTCTTATTATAAACCCTAATATGGGATTTATAGGGACCCTACAAAAAAGTAGGGTTTGGTAGGTTCAGGTAGTTTGAAGTCTGTACTCGAAACTTAAGGAAACTCTACCTGGGGGCACCCCAAGAGTGCCATAATTCGGAACCGGTTCCGGGGGGTCCCTGTTATTTCATACGAACCTACGTCTTTCGAAGCTCTTCAAGAGAAGAGTTTTAGGGGTTTCGGGTCGAGGCTTTAGGGTTTAGGGCAACCCTGGGTATGCGCATGCTCTTTGGATTGCCTCTGGAGGCCCTGGCCTGCAGTGCCGCCCCACGCCACGCCGCCCTGAGCGAAGTCCAGCTGGGTGTTGAAGCCTCTAGGGTTTCTTGGCGTTCTTCTGGTTGGCTCTTAGGACTTGAACTTTTTGGGTTTCTATATGAACCATAATGAGGAGGCCAAAAGTTTAACTTTCAGGAGGGGTTCAGAAGTCAGCCAAGGTTTTGGGTGTTTTGAGGATTTAGGTTTAGGATGGTTTAGGGTTTAGTTTAGGGTGTAGGGTTTGACGGGTTAGGGCGACTAAGGCTCCTAATCGTTGTGTTGATCAAAAGCATGGGCCTCCTTTAAGTCCCCTAAAACTATGAGGAACAGACTACCTAGAGTCTCCATTGTAGTTCCTTTTTTTGGTTTAACCAATTATATATTAAGGATCCTATAAGGTAACCCCCAAAAGGTACAATGGAGACTATAGGTATAATACAGACCCCAAGAGGCAGCTTTTTGACGGTTTTAGTGATAAGGTTCTATTTACCAAGTAGGCTTACTTTAAATCTTGTAGAAAGTATCTATCTGGTATCATCGGGGTATAGCGCTTCATGGGTAGTTCGAAGAAGAGTTTAAAAGTACTGTACCCGTGAAGTTTGGTTGAAGTATGTCCTATAGTTGTCGTCACCCAGTTTACGACCCTACATCTAATCTAAAGACAATATATACTGTGTATACACATACATCTGTAGAGAAAGATGGACTCGAAGAGGGTTACGGTAGTTTCAAGCAGGTTGATGTTTGAGATTCCCTGTTATTTTTGCGGGGGTCTATGAGTACATGCATAAAGCAACTGAAAGCATGATGCTTCAGGAACTCCTTGACCCTAAACCTTGACCTCAGGCCAGGCCTAAACAGTCTTCGAGCAGGGATGAATGAATGGTATAGGATTGACATGTCCATCTGAACTCGAAACGGTCACACCCGAAGCCCGAAGAGCATTCCAAGCCCAAAACCAAGGTCGCGTTCGATAAGAGGCATCTACGAATTGAATGCCTATGTCACGCAGACCTCCGCACACGAAAGTTTCCCCTCGAAAGTTTTCTCCTGCACAGGGTCTACTCTCTCCTTTTTGTAGTATAAGGTAAGACCCCTAAGGGGGTTCAGGGTTGAGATGGTCTGAAAGGGTTTTCTGGATTTTAGGAGCATAGCGTAGCCCCTCAACCCCAAGCGGTTTACGGCCTCGCCGCAGCCCACTATGGTCTGTAGCTTCTGCTCGACACAGACGATGCCGTGCAATGTGCGAAAACGGTGAGGTCGAACTTCCTATCGATTTGCATGCACTGTAAGGTTGCTATGAGGGCAAGGTTTATGGTGTTTGGGACTTTTCGGCTTGTTATATAGGTTTTCTGGTTTAGAGTATCATGTTCGGGCTTCTTTTCGAAATCGAGACCCTGAACCCTATACTACTATACCCTCCAACGCACTTTCCACCCTACAGACATGGAGCAGACAAAGCAAATGTCGGCAACAACCAGCACCAGTACTCGCGGCAGAGCTCCCTGTATGAGGTCAGCTACAGATACCAGAGTGACTATGTAATCAAATCATCAATATGGGAATTTCCGAAAATAGGGGATCCTAATATAGTACCCTATAAATAGTAGGATCCTTATTATAAGGACCCCCAAATAAGGTACCCCCCCAATTTTCGGAAACTCCCATATCGAGATGTGAGAAGCCCCGGCAGGACGTTGATGTAGAAGAACTGACAGCACTTGCCCATCACAGAAGGGTTGAGGATCCGGGGTCAAATGCCTGGGACTTGAGCAGCCAGGTTTTCCCTAGACCCTGAAGTCTAAACCCCTATCCGTACCTGCAGGTCGATAAAGGGGGCGCGAACAACAAAAGCTATCCGTTACCATTTTACCACTTAGCCGTGCAGCACCGGATCATGGGCTTTGCCGACCGGAAGCATCGTCGTTGTTCACGGAACCCTCAGTCCGAAACCCGAACGTTCCATATATAGGAGTTTCCGAAAAGTAGGGATGCCTTGTTTTGGGGGTCCTTACAACAAGGATCCCATTATTTAGGGTGCTATATTAGGGTACCCTATTTTCGGAAACCCTCATATATATATATATGTAGCAGCAATGTATAAATGAATAAGTACACAAGTAAAGAATAACAACTACATATATGTGAGTTGGCAGTCCCACCATATTGCGGCTATTTTTGCAGCGACACCCCCAAACCGGACCCCGAATCCAAGAAACCCAAATCGATGCTGCCCTAAATTTGACAAGGCAACTCTTATGAGAGCTCTACCCGCAACACCAGCTTGGGGTGCGTGAATCATGGCCGTTCCTTGCACCCTAAATCCGAATGATCGTTGCCGAAACTGCAATACCCTACCAAGTAGCCCAAAAAGCCATGTCCAGAAAGCCAACCAAACCTAGGCCCAGGTCACAAGTCCCAGGTCCTAGCCACACCCTCCAATGAAGTTCTTTCTGTGGTCTTCTCGATTACCGCCCGAAGTGCTATGCGAAGCTCCAAGCGTGCAACCTTCAAGTCCTAAGTGGACAAAGCCGTAGACCTCAAACGCCCACAGGGTTCTTTTAAGGGATCCCTTAAGGTCCTTTAAGGGATCTTATTAGGGTGACTATGAAGGTTACCACCATCATGTCTTCAGACCCAAACCTTATTCTACTATGGCATGCTCCTAGATTATAGAATACTCAAAAGGCTCCCCACTCTACTCCCTCAGGCCCCGACATTATAGCCCTAAGCCCTGAACCACCCTCAACCCCTTCAGAAACCGTTTAGAAGGAAGCTTTCAGAAAAGCCTGGGAAACCACACTTTATCGACCCCATATAGGAGCCCTTATTAAGCCTCATAGAACCCTTCAAAGAGCCACTAAGGGAATGCCACTCCAGTTCTCAAGGCCCCATTACCCGTTGAAGAACCCCTGATTCCCTGATCGAACCCAATTCTATGTTCTAACTTTAAAGAACCCTTTATGCTATACGCTTTCAAGAACCCATTGGGCTATCCCAGAAGCCTATATCCCGTGTAAAACCCTTAGAGGAAGCCCTTTCTAATTTCTAAAGACCCTTATACCCTTTATCCCTAAACCCTAAACCCTAATACCCTTTATAGAACCTTTGAAGCTATACACTTTCAGTTTTAAAGAGCCCTTAAGGCTCTAGAGAGCCCTTAAAGGTGTACCTGCTTAAGGAGAGCCTTTAAAGGAAACCTTTCAGGAAGCCTTAGAGGAACCCTCTAAAGAACCAAAGGGACCCTTAAAGGAAGCCTTGAAAGAGAACCCTTTAAACTATAGAGGAACCCCCAACTACCCTCTATTACACCTCAAATACCCACTATTAGGGACCATAAGGGCTCTATTAAAGGGCCATTGGGGGGTCCTGGGAAAGAGAACCCTTTAGAGGAAGCCTCGAAAGAACCAAAGGGACCCTTAAAGGAAGCCTTGAAACCCTAGGGATCTAAGGACTCATATATTAAGGCTCTTGGGCCCAAAGACCATACTATATAAGGCTTTTGGGCTATTTTGATCCCTAGGGAAAGAGAACCCTTTAGAGGAAGCCTTAAGGCCCCGGCTTCTGAGGCTCCCCACACGGCGGCGTTCGGATCTGCCTGCCGCAGATGATTCCCGCCGAGGCCCAGGGGGCCCAGTGTGCAGTGAGGCAGAGAGCTTTAAGGTTTAGGGTTTAGGGGTTTAAGTTTTCGGGGTTTAGGGTTTAGGGGTTTAAGTTTTCGGGGTTTAGGGTTTAGGGGTTTAAGTTTTAGGGGTTTAGGTTTTAGGGGTTTAAGTTTTAGCGGTTTAGGGTTTAGGGCTTACATGGATGGGGAGGAGCCCTATTGAGACGTTAGGTGCTTGTTGCCCAGCGTGTTGCAGTCTGAGGCAGGGTCAGGGGCCTTTAAGGGGGTTCAGGGTTCCGGGTGTAGAGATCCCCTAAGGGTCCAAAGGACCCAATAGTAAAGTACTTGGGTTACGGACAATAGTGACAATAGTTATCTCGGTTAATATTTGGGAGAGTATATGATTATTAGGTACTTGGACCCTTAGGGATCAGGGTTTGGGATCAGGTTTAGGGATTTAGGGTTTAAGGTTTCGGCCTCGCTCCGTTTGGCTTCTCCCACCGGAATTGGTGTTGGAAACTCTTTCTTGCGTTGGCTGGGGCTTCGCCGTGGTCAGATGTCTGGCGCTTGTCTGGATTTCTCAGGCGGGAGGAGCATCCGCCTTCGATTCAGCCACGCGGTCGCACACTCGCTGAGGCCACTGCTGAGCGTGCCCTGTTCCTGCGTCGTCTCCTTTCCTTTCTGCAAGTCATGCGACTTGTGCAGGCCGGCGCGGGGTTGTGGCTTGCGCATTCTCCGCCTGCGGCGTTCTGGCAGTTGTTGGGGTTGTTTTGCCCCGAAGCTGTCGGTACTTCCACCCTGGCTTCCTTGGGAAGCGGGGTCCTCGTCCGTCCTCCTTTTGCTGCTGAGGTCCTCGCTGTCCTGCCTTCTGACCCTTCGCGCGTGGCACGCCCTAGGCCTAGGCGTCTTGCTGCCATCCACCAACATGTTTGAGGGTCCCTGGTTGACTGTGTTGTCGCCTGGTTCCCTCTCGTTGTAGCACCTGGCCTTCTTGTGCTCCGCCGGTTTCACTTGCACGCTCCCTCCGGTCTCTAAGTCACCGGGTTTCGCACCGTCATGCAGTGAAACGGGAGTTTCCGAAAAATTAGGGGTACCTTATGTTGGGGTCCTTATAAGAAGGATCCCATTATTTAGGGTACTATATTAGGGTCCCCTATTTTCGGAAATTCCCAAATGAAGAAGAAGTGTATTGTTTCGGGTTTTTGGGCCTTAGGGATTTCAAGGGATCAAAGTTTAGGGTCCCGGGTTTAGGGAGCTTCGGGGTTGCTTAAGGTGAAGCCCTTTTTGGGGTTTAGGGTTTAGGGTTTTAGGGTTTAGGGTTTTTGGTTTTAGGGTTTAGGGTTTAGGGTTTCGGCTTCAGGAGCTTGGCCATGTTGGGCCCTTTGGTGTGGGAGTGCAGGGTTTTTGGTAAATGTTAGAGATCTACCTAGACACTTAACTGCAGTATCTTCTGTTGGATGATTTGTTTTATGGTTACGATCCGAGAATAAGAAGATAAGGTAGGGTCCGGGGTTTCGGAGCATGGGTTTGGTAAAACGCTTTAGGGTTCCCTAAACCCTAAACCCTAAAACCCTAAAACCCTAAAACCCTAAACCCTAAAACCCTAAACCCTAAACCGAATGGGGCGATGTGCTGGGTGTGTGTGTGTGTGAGAGAGAGAGTTTGTTTGTTTGGGGTTAAGGAGCTTCGTTCAGGGTTCACAGTTGGGTCTTCCAACATGTGAGTTTCGGGTCCGTAGGATGCGGGATTTCTGGATTCGGAGTTTGACTTCATGACATTCGAAATTTGCAAGATCTGTTTCGTTGGTCCTCAGGGCGGTCTTACACGATGTGCCTGTTCATCTTTTTGGGCGTGGCACCTTCAAGCGGTTCGCTGCGTGGGTTCCCTAGACCCTAATTCTACGGTTGATGGACAAAATCCTGCATGACCTTAAGGACTCTAAACTATGGGAATTATGGTATATTCCTTATAATGGGTAATGCAGGATTTTGTCCATCAACAGCAGTACATCGGTTGGTTACTCCGCTTCTTGATCCCAAAGGCCCAAGTTAAAACTATGCCATCAGACAATTTGGATCTCGCAGGTTCCCAAGTTCGAAGACTTCGACTCCTATTTGGCGTCGAGCGGCTAGCTGAGAAGACAGGGAATCGTGCTTTCTGGGTTTTCGGCCCTACCCCTACCCCACCAATAGTGGTATAGTAGAACCCTCAAGTTCGGGACCTGTAGTAGCACTACCATCATTCTTGGTGGCCACCATTACTGGGTGGCGGGCCTAACTTAAGGTACTTTCTGTTTTCTTGTCTGTATCGTTGTATTAGGGTTTGGGGCTCTGGCGTTGTTCCAACAGACTCCAATATCCTTTAATCAAGGAATATACCTTAAATATTATAGTAGGATCCCGAATATTTTTTAAGGTATATTCCTTAATTAAGGGATATTGGACTGGGTAGAGTTGGGGGTTCAGCGTTCAAGACATCACTGTAAGGGTGAGGTCGACACATCCCTCAACTGTACTTGGAGGTTCAGGGGTGGTTATAAGTCGGGTTATAAGTCTCCTAATATGGGTTATAAGTATAGTTGCCCGTATACTTATAACCCTAGTTATAACTACCCATGAACCTCCAAGTACCTAGGTTGATGTGTTCTAGGGCTCCCTGTTGAATCGTCTGCTGTGGTGACAGACACCCTACTTTGCATAGGGGGAATGGCTACAGTCTTTCTCGAACAGCCCAGAGGATACATGTGGCTAGGCCACCAGATAAACCTATCTTACCAGGCGACTGGCCAATAACTGGTGACACAGCAAGGCTTGAACCTTAAATCACTTAAATCCTAAATTCCGAAGCAAAAACAACCAAACCGGCAAATCCCGAGCCGGAAACCTCCTTCCGCAAGATGCAGCTCCGCGCCGAAAGAACAGTTTAGCGGGTGGTTCGGCCCGTAATAAGAGTCCCTATCTTTGGGGATGAGGATCTGTGGTTTCGGGCGCAGGGTGGCGATCGTCGTCGTGGTGGTCGTAGTAGTAGTAGTAGTCGTCAGTAGTAGTGGTGGCCGTGACTGGTAGTGGCAGTGGTAGTGGGAGGAGGAGCAGCTGCTCAAGAAGGGGGAGGAGTGTGAGTATCGGGTCTCCTACACTAAACCCTTAACCCCTAAACCCCCTCAACCCTAAACCCCGAAAGCCGAAACCCTAAACCCTAAACCCTTAACCGTAACCCTAAACTCCCAATACCCCTAAACCCTAAAAGCAAGCAAGGTCTGACGGTCACTTGGAGCCGTGGAGTGTGCCCTTCCTGACAGTGGAGACTTTCGCACCGTTTAGGGTTTAGGATTGTGGGGGTTTGTAGCGCTTTTAGGGGTTTGGGGTTCTGGGATTTAGGGGTTCAGGGTTTAGGGGTTCAGGGGTTTATAGGGTTTATAGGGTTTAGGGGTTTAGGGTTTAGGGTTCTGGGATTTAGGGGTTTAGGGTTTAGGGGTTTAGGACATGGTGCACCCTGGATGTCCCGAGCCTCCAGAATGATTTTAGGGGTTTAGGGTTTAGGAGTCTAGGGTTGTAGGGTTTCGGGGGTTAGGGGTTTAGGTTTTAGTGGTTTAGGATTTAGGGGTTTAGGGTTTAGTGGTTTAGGGTCTTGGGGTTTTGGGGTTTATTTATTGTTTACTGCGAGCGTCTAGGCGGCCAGCCCTGACGATGCCAGTTCCGAAAGATCGATAAAAGGCCAGCTTAGAAGAGCAGCACGGCGAGGAGGCTCAACCCCCACCGAACCTTCTCAAACCCAATAGACTCCATCCCCCTTTCTGAAGCGATATGCCCGCACTTCCAGGGGCCTGCTTGCTGCTCAACGGCCTGGAACCCTTACAGCAACCCTTATAATGTAGGAACCTGATTAAGAAACCCTGGCCCTATAACCCCCGAATAGTAGGATTCATATTAAGAACCCCAATAAAGGCCCAAGGTTTCTTAATCAGGTTCCTACATTAGGAACCCTGAAAGGAATCCTTCAAGGAACCTGTATCGACCCTACACCCTAAAGCGCGTAGATGCCTGGGCTCCACTTGGAGGTTCATGGGTAGTTATAAGTAGGGTTATAAGTAGGGTAACTATACTTATAACCCATATTGGGGGACTTATATCCCCACTTATAACTACCCCTGAACCTCCAAGCAAGGGCTGTGCAGGTACTTGAGTCAGAGCGACTCTCCGTGCAAGTTCCGCCAGTGGCTCGTGGAGGTCCCCTGGGCTATACTGAACCTTCGCCCTTCATAATTTAGGGTTTAGGGGTTTAGGGTTTAGGGTTTAAGAGGTTTTCGGCGTCAGCTTTTCGAGGGTTCTGGGTTCAGGGTTGAAGTTTTAGGGGTTGTAGTGTGTGTCTGTGTGTGGGGGGGGGGGGGNGTGTTTTTTTTTGAGGTGTGTGGGGTTAGGGGTTGAATTTTGGGGGGGGGGGGTGTTGTTTGGGGGGGGGGGGGGGGGGGCAGGAGGTTTAAGGCACGAGGGTTAAGATGCCCAGGGACTCAAAGAAAATCCAAATTGAGGCCTTGATGTTGGCCCGAGTTCTTGGCCCATGTCTTTTAACTCGGGGATTTTCGGTGGCACGCGGGACGGCTGGACACAGTTTCACGGGAACAGGGCTGATGTCTGTTGTATGTGCTGTCCTGACCGCAACTTACGGGGCACCTAGAGGGGTCCGCCCCGGGCCACGAAACGTAAGGCCACAAAGCCCAGATCTAGCTCTAGGGCCACGGTTTGTGCGTCTGGGATCCCTACTTGGAGGTTCATGGGTAGTTATAAGTAGGGTCATAAGTAGGGTAACTATACTTATAACCCATATAAGGGGACTTATAACCCTACTTATAACTACTGAACCTCCAAGTAACCCTTAAGGTTTTGGAGCATGCTAATTATAGGTGCTATAGGGACCTCCTTGAAGGAATCTCTTCAGTTATGGAAAATCCAACCTTGGCTCCCAGGAGTTACGACAGCCTTGAAAACCAGAGTGTAAACGATGGGAGCCTAAATAAGTACCTATACGATTTTGGGGGTTGCTCATTATAATTATGGTATCATATACATTCTAATTCTGAAGGCTTCTACATTACTCTCTCCAAGCCCAGGAGATTGGTGCGTGATATGCAGGTCTGAATACTCTTGTTGTGAAAGGAGGTTGAGATTCGGGCTTTCGTGGCTCAGGCTTGTCTAGAGGACCTGACCCAGACAAATCTGGGTCTTTGTTCAGGGATTTAATTTAATGTGCCAGAATAGGGAAACCATATCATGTACTATAGATCCCTATTATGGTAACTTAACTAAATCCCTTAACAAGAACCCAGAAATGGGTCCTCAAGAAACATGTAGTAACTAGTAAACCCTGAACACATCCGGTTAAGGCTTCAGGGAGCCCTACATGTCTAAACCCTTGAACCTAAATCGCCAGACCCTGAAATTTTACTAATGCCTGAACCCTAGACCCTGTCGGACATGCTTTTGAGCCCTTGATGCTTGGGACTTAAGGTTTACAATCTCGTAGATGCATACAGTATGTTTATACCAATTACTCCAAAGCCCTAGTCTAACTCTTACGGCCCCTTTGAGGAGCCGCAAAAGTTGCTTTGGGGTCTCAGAATCCTCATGGAAAGGTGATGTGGGGCTAGATTAACATAGGGGCCTTAATAATTAGGATAGGGTATACTATACTATATTATAATGCAACCCCCAAAATAGTATTTATAATCATTTAGGCCCCTGTAGTAGTACCTTTGAACCCTGCCCCTCCAAAGAAGTTTTGCTTCAAGGTTCCACATATACTCATCAGGTTTAGGGTTTAAAGGGGCCGTAATTGATTCTGCAGATAAAGCAGCCTCCACACTGCAAGCGGTACAAACCCCTTTGACCCTTCATGTTTTTTGCTTTGAAGATCACACGCTCTACAGTGAAGACCCTGTATAAGAACCCCGTTCGGCGAGAGTAGCCTACCCTAAGGTTCTTAATTTCCATTACATTTTCGGAATCAGGGTTCAGGGTCTACTGGACCACGGGCTCTGTCCTGCCCCGGTAGTGGGTTCTTGTTAAGGGATTTTCTTTAAGTTGCCATAATAAGGAAACCATATTATTTACTATAGAGCCCTATTTTGGTAGCTTAAGAATCAAGCCCCGGGTATTCCAAACATCTCGCCGTCCCTGTTTACGGCTCGAAAGCTTCGACGTGAATTGTGTTGAAACCCATCTGTAGTGCTCAAGGGTCAGCTGTCCCCTCTTATGGTCAACTTCCATTGAAAACCGGAATTGTACTAGAGCAAGGAAAGATGGTTGATCACCAAACCCGGAACCCCAAAATTCTATCTCCCCTCCCCCCCTACACTGGAGCCCTAACTCCTGAACCCCTTAACCCCAGGCCTCCGTGGTGATACCATGGAGATCATCACTGCAGGGTGCAAGGAGTTCAGATTCGGGTTTCGCGGTTCCTCCATAAGCCCCAGTGCACCAGAGACAGAAGCAAAGCCCAAAGCTAAAAGGACGGAGGGGGCTATGTCTCTGGATGATGCCATGCCGACCTACGTGCTGACGTGGGGAGCAAATGATGCAGGCCCACCAGGAATCTGTCGAACTTGCATCCACTTGCGGGCAACGGTACACGCGTTTCCCAACTCTAATCTCGGAGCATTGAGTCTTGGGTAAGAGTGCCCCGAAACAGCTGGGTTTCTGGCTCATGTGCAAGACACGGTAGTACGGGTGCCTTCAACCTCAGACTCTTAACTGCAGGATTTTTGTATTGTCTTGTATGTTCGACAGTACAACAATTTCAAAGTCTCTAGATTCACAAAGCCCTTTCTCGAGCCATCTTCGAGATCCATGGCCGACGATCTTTTTCGAAGGGTGTCGGCAGTCTGACCTACGGCTACTGCTAGGGCTTTCATTTTCAGGACATGGCCTTTTGAACCCGAAACTCCTGAACTCTACAGCCTAAATCCCTGGCCCCTAAGCCTTAGGAGTATCAACCTGATTCCTAAATCCTAAGCCTTAGGATTATCAACCCCTCAGCCTTAGGATTTGAACAAGCCTAACTCCCTAGCCCCTAACCCTCACGATTCCTGTCCCTAAACACTAAATCCCTAACCCCTCAGCCTTAGGATTGAACCAGCTGGCTAAACCCTCAGCCTTAGGATTACTACTCGTCGTGATTACTTCCTGTTTCAGGGCTTTCGGAGTTACAGGGTTACAGTCAAAGCCAGAAAGTTGGAACATCATTATCCTCACGCCCCTAAGGTAAGGTATAAGGGATCCTAGCACTAATCCTCCGAAAGCCATGTTCCAACTTTCTGGATTCTACTATATAGGGTATAGGGTTTAGGGCCTAGGGTCTCTCTGAAGGGGTAAATTGACTAGGTTCCCCAGTAGTACCCTTTTACCCTTTTTCTTTTCGGGTTCCCTTATTAAAACCGAATAGTAGGAAAAAGGGTACCCTTATTATAAAGGGGCTACTGGGGAACCTAGTAGAATAAGGAAGCCCCAAAACCCTATTCTAATTGTTAAGGCCCCTACATAATTGACCCCTACTATAGATCCCTTATAGACCCCTTTAAAGGAACCCTTTAAAGGAACCCTATTAGGGCTAGTTGAAGGAGTTGGCTTGGAGCTTTTTGGGGGCCTCGGGGTGAGTTTGACCTGTGAGCTCCCCCAGTCTCTGGGTTCCGGAGTGCCATAGCGGCCTGAACAATTAGAATAGGGTTCCCTTTAAAGGGATGCTTTAAAGGGTCCTATAAGGGATCCATAATCGAGTTCTGTAATGTAGGGGCCTAAATAATTACCTATACAATTTTCTTGGGGGGGTTCCTGAATATAAGTCGAATATAATGGACCCCAAAACCCTAATGGACCCCAAAACCCCAAACCCTATTCCATTTGTACAGGCCCCTATATTGCCAGACTTGGATACCTTTTCCTTCGGCTTATTCCTTAGTGGAACCATTATGAAGCCAAAGTCTACATATTTTTTCGCCCTGGTTACTTCAAAGTCCCGGTCTTAATCTTGACTCAAGCAGGCTTAGAAGCACGCTAAACCCTAAACTAAACCCTAAACACTAAAGCGTGCTTCACAGGCTTAGCCGCCCAGGATCGGCTTTCGTGGTGGTTGATCGTCGAAGTTTGGAGGGACTCTAAGTCTAAACCCGCTACGTCTTCTTGGAGGTTCAGGGGTAGTCACAAGTGGGGTCATAAGTCCCCTAATTATGGGTTATAAGTATAGTTACCCTACTTATATCCCCACAACTACCCTAAACCCTAAACCTTTTGAACCCTTAAAGGAACCCTAAACCCCTTATAAGCCCTCTTATAACTGCCCATGAACCTCCAAGTTCAGACTGCAAAATCACGGGTTTCAGCTGTCCGGCTTTCCGTCTCGAAGCTGAGGTCGGCTCAAGCCCATGAGGGTGTTTAGGGAATGGGGTTCCTTTAAGGGTTATATACTATAGGGATTTTTATAAGGGTTATACTATAGGGGTTTAGGGTTCTTAGTAGACTGTCTGGTTCTTAGTAGGGAATGGGGGAATGGATTATGGAGACTGTTATTGGGGATTATATAGGAACTACTATAGGGATCCATTCCCCCATGTTTAAGCTCTGTGGACATATATGATCCCGGTTCGGCCGTCCCCCCCCCTCCCCC
>BGNK01004588.1:17559-51277 GCA_003297005.1 Symbiodinium sp. clade A Y106 | reverse complement strand
TGTGGCTTTATCTGGGACCCGGGCATATGAGGGTGTGTGAGGTTTGAGCCAGTTGGACAGTGCTCTCGTGGTAGTTCATGGAGCACTTGCTGACCAGACAACTTCGCACAATTCGTGAGAAGGCACAGTTGCAGGTGCCCTCGCGGTTTATCGGAACGCTTTTTCTGGATAGCCCATAAGGGAATACCAGGCGCACAAGCTATTTGTTGCAACCGTTAGGTGAGGGTAAGCTTCATTCAAGGTTGTGACCGTTTAGGGCGTTGAGATACGGCTTTTGGCTCCGTGAGCTGCCGGTTTATGCTCTCGCTCGCCCCCGGCTGGTAGCCTGATTACTGCTCGGCTCAAAGGGCTAGTGCAAACAAGCGCCAACGGGTATAGCCTCGAATTTATTTGACTGTACAGATGCATTAGGCACGTCCTTTGGACCTTCAGCCTGCCTGAAAGAAAGAAAGGCTAGACTAGAACAAACCCTATTATAGATCCCTTGTTAAGAACCCTTCAAGGGTCTTAGGGTTTTGGGTTTGGGGTGTAGTATAGAGCTTAGAGCTTTTCACACGGGAAGGATCAGGGGACCCTCTTAAGGGTTCCTTTAACTTACCTTCGGTTAGTAGGGAATGGAGGAATGGGGTACAATTATGACTACTATTACTACCATTCTTCCATTCCCTACTAACCAAAGGTAGGTTAAGAGTTCCTGCTTTAAGGATTCTTATTAGGGTCCCCTCGTGGGGTGCGGGGTCTCGGCTTGCGGGTCTAGGGGTCTGAGGTTTAGGATCTTTAGGGTTTAGGATCTTTAGGGTTTAGGGCTTAGGGCTTAGGGTTTAGGGTTTAGGGTTTAGGATCTGTTTTTTCATTTTATGTCGGGCCTTTCTCCTCGTGCGCTGTCCAGCTCACCCTACCGGGCTTCATGCCAACAGATTAGCATGTCAGCACGGCAAACTTGAAGCAGGAAGCTTACTCTAATTGTTAAGGTCCCTATATAAAACCCTAAGAGCCTGAGCTCATGGCCATGCTTGGTCTCGAGGCTCTGGATCTTTGCAAAGCCTTCCCGAAGAATCCCAATCTAGGGCTTTGGGGCTTTACGGTGTAGGGCTTTAGGGTTTCAGGGTTTAGGGTTTTGAGGTTTTAGGGTTTAGGGTTTAAGGCTTAGGGTTTAAGGCTTTGAGGCTTTAGGGTTTGGGGTTTTAGGGTTTAGGGTTTTAGGGTTTAGGGCTTTGAGGTTTTTTGGTATAACTATAGTAAGGAACGAGGACGAATTCCGACCCCCAATATTACACTCTTCTAATTCAGGAACCCATTGGCTTTTTATAGGGTCAGTCCGATAAGGTTTTAGGTGGCGGCATGGGGTTCCATGGGCCCCTTAGCTCAGGAATAGAACGCCATAGACAGCTCGAAGATCTGCTCCCTCGCTCAGAAGCCGTGTAACGCCGTTTAAGAGCCTATCAACCTCAGATTCCTTAGCTGGAGATTCAACTACGCTCATCGGCTTTGGGGTAGGGACGTTGGGGAACTTAGGCGGGGGCTGAAGGTGTCTCAGGCTTCGGGCAGCGATTTCGGGGTTCAACGGAGTAGACCCTAAACCCTAAACCCTGAACCCGCAACCCTAAACCCTAACCCCGAACCCTAAGCCCTGACCCCTAACCCCTAAACCCTGAACCCTAAACCCCCTAAACCCCCGAAAACCCCAATAGATCCCTTAAAGGAGCCCTTGTAGCACCCTTTAAAAGGAAACCTAAACCCCAAACCCGAAACCCTAAGAGCTCGTAGGGGACTTAAGGTGTTACGGTTCTCAGGAGCTTCCCGGGCTCAGGGTCAGGGAAGTGTGGAATATGGGAGTTTCCGAAATTTAGGGGAACCTTAAAGGGATCTATGAGGGTTCTATAAAGGGTTCGGGGTACCGTAGTTATTTTGGAGTCCTTATCATAAGGATCCTACTATTTAGGGTTTAGGGTTTAGGGTCCTCTATTTTCGGAAACTCCCATTTGAAGGGGCCTTCATAGCTAGAAAAGGCTTCCTTTAAGCGTTCTTACAGGGCTTTATAAGGGATCTATAATAAGGTTCTATAATATGAGGGCCTTGATGGTTAGAGTAGGGTTTCCGGGTAGGCTATACTATAACTAGAATAAGGAACCCCCAAAGTGTATGCCCATTGCTCATACTATCTATTATTCTTTGTCTGCTACTTGTCAATTAATGGTTCCAGTGCTTTACTTAAGTCTCACAACTAGTTTCATGTTTACCGCGAATTCTTTAATCTGTCGTCTTCCTTCTTTATTAGTACGTATAGTGAACTGTTGTCCATCATTACGGCCTGCCGGACCCCGGCAGTGCGACTGCATCTCAGCCGCAGTAACAGCAGAGTTTCCAAGCAAATGAAGGACTGCGGAGGTAGGCTTGCAAGACTCCTAGCACCCATTAAGGTGCCGTAACCCTGCTTACTAAGTCCCGTGATCCCTGGAATCAGCCGAAACATTGGTAATAATTAATGTTCCCGTGTAGTCCCTAATAGGTTTAGGGCTTAGGATTTAGGGTTCACTACCTGAACCCTAAACCCTAAACCCTAAACCCCAAACCCTAAACCGTAACCCTCTTGCACAGCGGGCCTCGGACGTCCTCCCCTTCCCAGTCCGCCAGGTAAACCTCAGACGAGTCGTAGCAGAAGGCTTCTTGGGGGGAGCCTTGTCAGGGCCCCTCCCTCAATAAGTATACTAAGTATAGGTAACTCTTTAGGCACCTATATAATGGGTTTAGGGGTTTCGGTGGGTCGGGGGAAGGAGTCCAAAAATTCACGAGCTTCAAGACTGAGATGTCTTTGAGCTGTCAAAATGGGCATTGCCGGTTTCTTAAACCCTAAACCAAAAACGAGTTTGTAATGTAAACTCATCAGTTTACAAAAAAACGCTCCTGGTTGAACATCTTACTTGTCCAGTATTCTAGAGGAACTACAGGTTAGCCATTGAAATTACGTACGGGTTATACTCCCCCAAGACGGTTAAAGGTTACCTACTGGATTCCTGCGCGTCCCAAAGTGCCACCCTACCCCCTGTTTGCGGGACCCAGCATCGCGGTTTGGAAGTACGATGGTTTAGGGAAGTAAACGGGATCAATAGCAAATCTTTGGGTTTCCATATCATGGTATTCACATAGGGACGTGTAGTACAATTCACTAGCAATATTATTACCAGGGAATTGTACTACACGTCCCTATGTGATATGCACCTTACCTTCTAAATTGGGTTTGAGGTGCCTTGAAGCTTAGAATTCGCAACCTACCGAAAAGATGCTTGGGGCTTTGGGGGTTAGGGGTTTGGGGCTTAGGGCTTGGAGGTTCGGGTTTGGTGACTCAAAGCCAGGGTGCAACTCTCGTGGCTGACTCATGCGGGCGCACTCAGACTCCCTGCTGAAGATGCCCAGGTCATTACCCGCCTGAATGCTTGAAATCCTGGACCCCTCAAACCTTTAACCCTTACATTAACAAAAAGTCCCCCAAAAGCCAAAGCGTTCCATGATGTTTGTAGCAGATATCGCATCATTTCGACCAACCCTCCCTTGTCAAAGACAAAGGGGTTTAGGAATGGAAGGCTTACCGTTCCTATACCTTTCGGGCTAACAGGCGTTTCGCGTTGGGGTTTAGGGGTTCAGGGCTCGGGTTTTAGGGGGTTTACGGCTTGAATGTTAGGGTTTAGGGGGGCGCAAGGCTGCAAAAGTTGCTCCAAAGCCTCACAAAACCGTACATCCCGAAACCCTAAGCCCTAAAACCCCTAAACCCCTGAACCTAAACGCTAAACCCCCTAAACCCTGAAACCCCAAAAACCCTAAGCCCGAAACCCTAAATCCCAACCGCTAGAACCCTAGAGCCCTAAACCTCAAACCCGAGAACCCCAGAAGCCTTAAACCAAAAGCTTGAGGCCACCGCTTCTGTGTCCTCCTGTCAGGAGCCCGACTTACAGCTACTGCCGTCACTCATGTGGGGGAGTTCTCTGAACAAAGGTCCCTTTTTAAGCCCCCAAAATAATACGGCACCATCATAAAAAGGACCCCAAAGGAAACCCTAATTTTGACAACTATCCATGTGAGGGCCTGAAGAACTAGACTAAGGTATATTGTCTAGCTATTCTATGGACGGGCTTAAGAATTAGACGAAGGTATATTGCGTAGCTATGATAGGGACTGTTAGCGGATACTGTTACTCATCAGGCAGACCTCTAAAGAGCCAACAACCACTACAATCACCAAGGGCAGTCATCGCGACCAACAGCATCCCCACAACAAGGGTCCCTGGGAACCCCAAACCCCAGAACAAACCCTAGAACTAAAACCCTCAGCCCTACAGCCCTAAACCCGAGAACAACAAACCCTAAGCCTGGAAACTGTAGAACCCGAGAACCCCATAACCTTAGAACCCTAGAGGCCTAGAGCCCTAGAACCCCAGAACACCAGAACCCTCATTAGAGGTTCATGGGTAGTTATATTTAAGGTAACCATAATTATAACCCATGTTCGGGGACTTCTAACCCCCCCACTTATAACTGCCCATGAACCCTCAAGTAGAACCCTAGAAACCTAGAACCCTAGAACTGTAGAACCCTAACCCCTAAACCCCGAGCTCCCTGAAAAACCGGAGATTGGCAGAAGCTCCTCGTGCACCACGAGCAGGCCCTGGCACCGGGCGGGTTTGTTAGGGTTTTGTTTTGTTTTAAGGGTTTACGGTTTAGGGGTTTAGGGTTTAGGGTTTAGGGGTTTAGGGTTTAGGGTTTAGGGTTCAGGGGAGCTTTAATAAGAAGAAATACGAAATATACTGGTAGTAATAATCATCATCACCGTACTCATAATAATCATAATACAGGGCTCAAAAAGAATAAGAATACGTATACGACTGGTAATACTCATAGTCATCATCATAGTCATGATAATCATCATCAGTGGAGGTTTTCGTAGGGCTTCATTGGGTATGACAAGTCTTCGTTATAGAGTTCGACAGCGATTTTAGAGCGCTTTTATACGAAGCTTTTCTCGTGTTCTTGGCCGTTGGGTGTTGGGAAAGACAGAAATTTATGGAGGCCTTAAGGCCCAGTCCAACTTGCTGCCGAACACTCTTGAAATGCGGTGAGCCCTGAAGAGATAAGCCTTAAACCCTGCGACGCTCTTAAGTCTTAGCGTTAAACCCTTAAAGCCATATCAAACCCATCGGGAAGCCAAAATCAACCCTCTACAACAGCCCTACTCCCAAGCCCCAAACCCTAACACCCTGAAACCGACGCCCCAAATTCCACAACTCTCCCACAAGCCAAGTTCCAAAGCTTGGGGCTCCTTCACTATCTATCTATCTATCTATCCATATATCCATATATAATACATACATATATATATGTGTATATATATATATATATGTATGTATATATATGCATATATATATATATATACATATATAGATCTCTCTCTCTCTGCACACACATGCCGACACAAAGTCCTCTAGGCGCCTCCTAGACTCCCAACCCTAAGCCCTAAACCCCAAACATGCAAATGAAAACCACTAAAACTAGGACTTCCAAAAACCCCTGTTTGACAAACCAAGCAAACTTCTAGAAACACTATGAAAGCCTTTCTAATGTGTTGTCAAAAAGCTGGAAAACTCCGTCCGAAACCACCTGTTTAACCTGTCAAAACCTTTAGACCCTTCTAAACCCCCTCATCAACTCTAAAACCCTACTAAACCCCGATTCATAAGCCCTAAACACTAAACCCTAAACCTTAAACCCTAAACCCCAAACCTTAAACCCAAAACCCGAAACCTTCCTTGAACCCGAAACCTTAAACCTTAATCCCTAAGCCTTAAACCCTAAACCCTGAACCTGATAACCCTGCCCCCCCCCNCCCCCCCCCCCCCCCGGTCCGGTGGCCTTCTCCCCGCTCTGCGGCTCAAAGGCCTCCACGTCCGAAGCCCCGGAGGTGGCCAGCGCCTGGGCGCTGGGGGAAAGAACAGAACAAAGTGCAGATTCTAAGATGTATATCTATATATCTACCTATGGATCCATCTGTATATCTACTTATCATACCCCTCGATGTATGTATATATATATATATGTATATGTACTTAACTATATAACTATGTGTTTGCCAACAGCTCTTTGTCTCTGCTTCTGCAATTGTTTATTCGTCTCTATATATATATTTAAATATATGTATATATATTTGTTTAGACATACACATAAGTATGGTGTGATTCTACATAACCATGACAACAGCGCCGAACATGTGGTTTAGGGCTTTAATAACAAATCATATTGGCATGAACAACCAATGACACTGACATAGTACCCATAGTAGCAGGAGCAGTGAGGGTCGTCGTCGGCATGGTGGTAATAGTACCACTGGCAGTATCGCTGGTAGTACTACCGGTAGTGTGGCGCCATGAGTAAGAATGAAACGAATGCAAAAAGTGAAACCCCTCACCCTTAAACCCATGCATCCGTACACCTCAAACCACGAAACCCTGAAACCCTAAACTTGCAAGAACCCTCAGCAAACCCTTAGCAAACCCTAACCTTCGAAAATAAGGGCCTTGAAATTATTGGAATACGGTTTTGGGGTATGGCATCATACTAAGCCCTAAACCCGGCGCCTGCAGCAGCTCGAACTGCTTCTGCGCCGGCCTCCAGACGAAAAGGCGGCACTCTCCGACCTCGGAAATACTTTTAGGGCTTAGGGTCTATGGTTAAAGGTGGATTGAGGGGTTTGGGGTTTCGGGGTTGGAGGGTTCGGGTTTAGGGATTAGTGCTCAGGATTTGTGAAGGGTGTCTGTGTCCTGTTATTTCGGGTCTCGTTGTAGAACGTGTTCTTTGTTTCCCCGCTCTTGATACTGGGGTGCTGCTTGTTGTCCTTTTGTTGTGTTTGTTTGGTTGGCTTAGAAAGTTTCACAAGGATTTTACAACGTTTTTGCGCGATGTATAGGTGTCCACAGTTTCAAGATCTTGCGTTGAGGGTTTACATGGAGGGTTTAGGGTCTATGGTGCGGATTTGTCAGAATTGTCACGACTGCAAGCTAGTAGGGACATTGCTGCTTTATGGGAATGTGGGACGACTGTGGCGGCTATCGAGGCCTTTTTGCGTAGCATCTGAGATTTTGATTTCTGCTGGAGCTTTGAAGCGTTCCACACAAGATCCCCGAAGCGTTTATACGACCCCTTGTTCCCTAGACTTCTTGGGTGGGTCTAGCTAACGGTAAACAACTAAGCAAAAATACCCTCCGAAACCCAACTAGAATATAGCATACCATAATAGACTATAATGTACTACAATATGCTATGATGGACTATAATATAGTACGAGAAACTATACTATATTATGCGGTAATATACGATGATATAATACAACAAACTAGAACAAAGTATATAGCATGTACAAGTAGTATCATACAATAAAATAGAGTATACAATACGAAAACATAATGTCACATATACGTATTTAATAAAACATAGTATAGTATAATGTGATATAGTGTATAATACAGCAGAATACAGTAAAACATAGTATAATGTAGTATAATAGAGTGTAATGTGTTGAAATACATAAAGTATAATATCGTCTAATATAGTATACTATAGTATGATACAGTATAATAGTATGATACGGTGTAACGTTGTATAATATAGTACAGTATAATATAATACAGTATAATATAGTATGATATAGTATGATATAGTATAATACTGTATATATTGTATAATATTGTATAATATCGTATAGTACAGTATAGTCCAGGATCCTCTGTTCGACGTGTTTTGCGTTCTAGGCCCCAAAAACATGTCAGTTAGCATAGGATACAGCAAGACATGTCATTGAGTCCTATAGATCGATCGATATATGTTAACGAGCTTAAGGGGTGCTCGCGTGCCGGGTTTAGAGATAAGATGCCCTCGACCCTACAACCACATAACCATATAGGGTTTCGGGTATTGATTCGAAAATATACCTATATAGAAGCCCGGTAACCCCAAGCCCTGAATCTCCGCAAGAAACGATCCTCAACATTCAATCCTTCGAGCCCGGGTGATCCCTCCAAAACCCAAACCATAAACTCAACAACCCAAAACCCAGACCCCTAAAACCCAAACCCCAAACCCTCAACCCCCTTGAATTCAGCGAGGGCCAAGGCCTGGAAGCATCCCAGGGAGGCATCGATTGTGGCTTTGAGGTTCGATTTGTTGGGGGCTTCGGGCTTAAGAGCCCGTCAGGAGTTTATTGTTGAGGTCCTCGGCCCCTGCAGACGCCTCTCATTTTGCCAGCACTGCTCAAGCGTCGGAGTCGGCAGCTTCCGAGAGCTTGTTGCGCCAGTGAATACTGGCCTGCCATGCCCATCTCTCCAAAACCGCACGTCCCAGATGTCGTGGATTTTCGGATACCGCAAGTCTTGGATGCAGTCTCGGGAATTGGGCGTTAGGCAGGTTTAGGGTTTTTGGGTTTGCACACCCAAAAGAATCATGGACGCCGACTGTCCTCTTTATGCGTCCTACTAAATCCTCCTCGCCATAGCATGATACGCGCAGGCACAATCCAGAACCAGATGCTCGAGCCTTGGCTGAGGATGGAAGGAAGCTGCAAAAGTATTTCTGGACAAAGCAGCCCAACACTATCTTAGCCGAGACTCGCATGGAATTTGGGGCGGATCTTCCATAGTATCTTCTTTTCTTGCACCGCCTGACGAGCGAGTCCTTGGATTGCAGTGCCGAGGTTTCGGGTTCAGCTTGTGTACAGCTAGCTGTTAAGGCATCAATGCCAGGGCTCCCACAAGTGCAGCCTGGTAGAGGTCTTTGAAGAATTCAGCTTTCTCCAATTCCGCACTCGACGGCGGACCGATGGCCTGCGCGAAAGTGTCACGTAGCTGGTCCAGCCCAACGAAGACCGCCGCTCGGAGGTGATCATGGTGGCTGCCAGTTTTGACAGCGATATCCCAGCAAACACCAGCCAGCCATCGAACCAATATGATGGACTCCTGAGCTATAGGTGAGCATGCCTAATAATGGTCGAAGGGCATGTGGAGATATATTGCATTCCAGGCACAGCACCACTGAGGTGTTTCTGCGCCAGCGTCGCAAATTGCCCAGAAGTACGATCGGCTTTCATAGCTTCCAGACTGAAGGGTGGCGCTCTGCAGCCTTAAGCAAGGGAGGCGAGCGGCAGGTTAGCCAAGTGCATGCATGCATGTGTATATATTTGTCCGTGCAAGGGCCTTGCTCCGAGACTTGAAAAAAAGGGACCCAAATTAAACTAATCCCCCAGACTAAACCCTATAAGCTTGAAATCCAACAAAAAAATGATTCATTGCAAACCAGCTGCGAACCTTGTCGCGTTTGCACGCAGCCGCAAATTCGGCATAGGCATTTGCAAGCCGTGTCCTCTGATCACGGCCTTCCAACCGGCAACCCTAAACCCTAAAACCCGAAACCCTTTGAAGAGTTCTCAGCAGGGCCCAAACCCCATCTTTGGCATCCGGAGCCTGGCCACACAGCCACATCAGAAGTCAGTTCCAGCAAAGCCTTACGAATTCGAGAGGGAGTGATCTAAATTTCGATCTAGGGCCCAATATTATGCGGTTCTGGGGTTTCATACATCAAGACATATGCCATGAGTCGCCGAGCAGCGGAAGCCGCAGCATCTGGCGCAAGCGCCAAGTCGACTACGTGGAGGTAATCTGGCCAGACACGTTTTACCGTCATTCCAGGAAGTAGAAGCCATGCAGATCGGGAGATTTTTCCCCAAACAGGAACTGTTGGGGTCCTCTCCTCAGAAGAAAAAGGAACGCGCCTGGCGGGATGGGTGGCACGCGGCTCGGGAGCTGGGGGCCGCGGAGTTTGGATTCCTGGTTGGGTTTTGCGCCGGGGTTTCAGGGTTGGCTGGGCCTACGGGTTTGTGTTCCAGGTGTGAGGTTTTAAGCTTCTGTGCTCAGGGTTCAGTTTTTAGCTTGGCTCCGGGTTTGGGGTTAGTAGTTGAGGTTTCCCAATCGATCAGCAATTAAGAAGAGTTGGTTGCATTGGGTTTGGAGGGCTTGGAATGGCTTTCGGTCCAGACCTTCATTAACACAAAAATCAAGGTCAACCCAGCATTCCATCAAGACCCGAAGACGCTCTAGACACAGCCCAGCCACACCATATGTGGCATCATCACATGCTATTTGGATTTATAGATCTGATCTTTTGCAGGTCTCTTGCGGTCGATGAGGAGAACTTCGACCCTCGGATGCCTGAGCCATCGGAACCCTAAATTCAAAGGACCCCCAGGAATCCTAAACCGAAGGGGGAGGAGGAGCCCATAAGAAGAGGGATCGTCGGTCCTAATCCGCAGTTAGGAACCCCATTCTCAGTTGCCACGTCACTCCACCGGTGCCGGCAAGATCTTTCTCCAGGGCTGTCTGTTTATCCAGCGGATCAAAGTCCTATAAGAATTTCTGTCGCCGGCGTATCCAGCCAGATCTCGCAAACTTGGCCTCAGTTGCCACGATCATTACAATAAGGGATATGCTTGGGAATTCAGGCATCCTTCTCCTAATCCAAGGGTCGGCAGCAGCATATGAGGAATGTGATTTGATATAGCATCGAACAGCTTCTTTATTTTCTTTGCAGATATCTGGTTCGATATATCGAGGATTTCCTCAACCAGATCCATTGTAGACGGTCAGTGGTGCTGGAATGCAACCTGAAACGATCGTGGTGTCGTGGACTCCACAGCATAAGATGTTCTCGCCCAGGATTGCGCGCGGCCACAGTTGAATCATCGATATACAGATCCTTGGCGAGCAGATTTCAGGGGTTCCAGATTTAACTTAACGTATTTAGCGCGGGTTCCGGGTTTGCGGACAGCTCTCTAATTCCATCCTCAGTTGCGATCATGCCGGCTCTGCTGGCAATGTGGCATAAGGCTGCTCCTGGCCACTTTTGTGTCAATCTTCTTCGGACTGAGACTCTGGTCCTGAAACCCATAATCCTGTCCTGCATGCAGTCCGTGATCGAGGATAAGACAGGAGCCATTGGGATCAGGTGCGGCGGCAGGGACTTTAGGCTAATGGGCAGTCGTATAATTAATGTTTTGGGCTTAGGTTGTACTGTAGGGCTGTAGGATCGGCTTAAGCTTATGTTATTAAGGGTTCGGGTCGGGTTTAGGGTTTTATTGGAATAACAGGCAGGGCAGCTAGCTAGCTATACATGGCACCCTGCATGGAAGAGCCTGCAGGCCTGAGTTGCTGTTGGAAGAGGGCAGGTTTAGGCCCAGTTTAGGCGTAAGCATGGGGTTTTGGGTTCAGGCTTTAGGGCTTTGGGGTGATTAGGCTTTGGGCTTCGGGTCTGTTCTAGTTGCTGGTGGCTAGACTCCGCGGGGGGTGGAGTTGCGCTTAAGGGTTCGGGGTGACAGCTGCATGGGGGCATCGTAGATCCTGGGGCTTCCATATAGCTAGGTTGTTCGTTCTATATAGGGGCTCATGGTCTCGACTCAAGCTTCATAGGCTATCGTCTTCAGGCTTAGAGGCTTGGCTCGGATCCACGTTTGAATTACCAACCTGGCATCTTCATCAACTGCGGTGACATATGCTGTATGCTAGCAGGCAGCAGGCTCATAGAGCAAAATTGAAGCGGGTAGGCCCAATTCTTTTCCACGACCATCCGGCCAAGGTTCACCCTGGCATCCACAGCCACCATCAGCTGTTGCTTGGCATGACTGCTTCCCCTGCAGCCCATAATTAAGTGCAGCATAGATCAAAATACGGCAGCACGTGCTCAGAAAGCCAGGCCAGGCAGGATTCAATTCATCGAAGCTAGGTTTTTTTTGTTACATATACACATGCAGCCTTCCTGGCAGGAATCAGACAAAATCACAGGTGTAGAAACTCGCACGGAGGATCGGTGCTCCAGATTTCTTTATGGTTCCCAGGGCGCCCCAGGACCACGTACTATAGCTAGCAAGTCTATAGCTCACACTTTAAGAATTCACCGGCCATCCTCACGCGCGCAAGCTGGGCTTGCTAACAGTACATCGCACACATAGGTCGCCGTGGGCATCCTTTGAGGTTGGGGGTTAGGGACTTGGGGGGTCATATTAGCCTGCATGCACTTGAGGCGCCTGCGTGGCACCTAAGATCACATCGCACAGCATACCGCTGCATCGATCATCGCGAATAAGCCAGAGGCCTCGAGCAGGATTAGTGTTATGAAAATCCGGGGCCAGGGTTCAGGGGTAGCGAGCTGGGTTCGTGATTCGGAGAAAGGGCTTAGGGCCCTCGGACAAAGGGTTTCAGATTTTCATAGGAGGTTTCAGATTTGGGTTTTGCAGGGCGGATTCAGGTCATGGTACTTAGGGCTTACAGCGTTCTCGGAGTTAGGGATGAGGTTCAGTGCTTATGAGCTTGGTTTACGGTCCTTAAGCCACAAAACCCTTCAATCTCTACCCCCCAGGCCGTAAAAGAGCAAAGACTAGAATCTTAGATTTGCAATACCGAGCTGCAGAGCGATCGTGATCACTTTGCCTCCGCCTCGGTCGCCGTGTCCCCACCTTTGGTCGGCTTGACTCCCGCAGCTTTGATTCTGCGTGCCGCCTCACGCACGTCTGCCTGGATTGGCTTCATATCTTCGGCAGCTTTCTCGGCTGCTTGTGTCTTGGTGGCCATCTCCACGTTGTCTCCCTTCGTGCTGCTGTCAAATGCATCCACAATATCTTTGATGCGGAGCTTGTGCTTGCTCATGGTCTCGGCCAATTCACTCGAATGAGGGACTTTGGCCAGATCAGATATCTGAGCCGACAGCTTGGACTAGTCAGAAATGATCCTCGGGATCAGCATATCTCATCTAGTCTAGCTCGCACATGCAGCACAGGGCTAAGCACATCACTTGTCATTGAGGTTCCGGCCTTTTGAATTGGGCCACCACCAACTTGTCGCACTCTGGTTGGGGTGAGAATCTTCTTGCGTTTCGGGAGCTTTATCTTCCCGTCCACCCCGACACATGCAATCGCTCGAATGCAGCTCTTCCGAAAAGCTTTTCATGTGCTCAGCCAAGGTATCGCAGGCTTCCTTGCCCCGGACCCGAGCGCTGGCCGAAACCTGCATGCATACAATGCTACAGGGTTAAGGGGTCCGGGTGTAGCCCTTTGTGGTTTTAAAGGATCCTGCCTCCAGGTGCTGTTCCTTGGTCCTTCAGCACCCGGAACATACGCCCTTCCTTCACCTTGGAGTTGGGAGCCTCAGCTTAAATTACCGATCATAATAATTTTAATTCGACTCAGGCGAAGCTGCGGATCACATTGGAATTGCACGTTGGGCAGCTCCTGGATGTGGCATTCCGTCTCCCTGACCGCAGCTGCAATTGGAGTACCCAAGGGCCCAAGGGTTAAGAGTAAGGTTTGGGTTTATGGCGATCGGGGGTCGTGGTTTAAATTAGGATTTGGGGTTTTGGTGCTTCGGATCATGTGTGACACATCGCACGCCAAACCCGAAAGCCACAAACTCGGCACACTGATGTCTGGATTTACCTTAAACAAATTAAGTTTCCCAAAGCCGAAGTTCAGAGCTCCTCTATAGTCCAAACCCCAGCCATAAATAAGCCCTAAAGCAACAACCCAACGAAACCCTAAACCCTAAAACCGCAAAACCCTAAACCCTAAAATTCCAGACGGTGAGGCATTGGGGTATCTTTCAGGTGGTTGTAAATTGTTAATCACAGCTGCCCTCCGCTTAGTACGGGCGAACCGTACACGCCGTACATGCACAAGTCCTATATACTGTTAAGCCATAAACCCTCAAACCTTAGAAGCCTTAATTTTCCTAATCCCAAACCCAGAACCCTAAACCCTAAAACCTGAGCCTTAATCTCTCGAAACCGACATCCATAAACCGCAAACTCTAGCACACTTGGTCGAGCCGCCTTCAATGAGGTCTGCAATGAAGGCTTTCCCCTCCTCGCGCGGGAACCACTGCTGCAGCTGGAACAAAGTAACCTTGGCCGCGGGGTTATTACAAACCTGGGCGTATGTTCACGAGGGTTACGATTAGGGTTTAGGTCTATAGGGGTTTATGGCTCCTTGGTCATGTGTTAGGGTTTGGGGTTTAGGGCTTTAAGGCATATTTAGAGCCCTCAGGCCCGGGCCTTTAAACCCCAGAGATCAGAAACCCAAGAAACATCACGTATTTGAACCGTATTTGTATATTCTGCCAGCGGGCTGTCCGGTATTTGTCCTTGTGGCTGTCCCGAACAACAGATCTGTAGTGATCCTCGATCGTCAGCTCGGCCAAGGAGGGAGCAAGCAGGATCTCTCTCATGAAGCTGAACCTTGGCTGACTAGCCCATGCTCATGTTGCTTCGCTCCCTCACTCCCGTCTCCACTTTCTCTATAGTCAAGCCACCGATCCGCATCAGCTTTCAACATATCGTACTTTCGCACAATAGCTGGGTCCACGTTGCGTGCCCTCACCATTCGGTTGGCCGTTGCATAAAGCCTCTTGCGCATGGGATACGGCATGCCGGAGAGGCCCGACATCGTTTGCAAAGCATGCTTGTCCTCCTCACTGAGCTCCTTTTCCTTTCGGCCGGTTGTCTTGGCCTCCGTGATTGGATAGAAACGAGCTTGAAACCAAAGTGTCAGTCATTTAAAATTTAAAGATCTCTATGAAACAGCTCCGGGGCGAATGTGTCAGCTCAGATTAGGCTACGAAATGCATAAGATCACTATGTGATTACATGTCAAAGATTCCCACCTTCGGGCTCGCCTTGCTCGGGGGTCTCTTCTTTGCATCATCCACCAATGCCTCCATGGTCCGATCTCGTTAGGGAAAGAAGCAAAACAGCAAAGTGCCAGTTGCTTTAAGATCTGTAGAGGAAGACTCCGGGACGAATGTGTCGGTTCATGTTAGAACTGTATGGGAGCGGTTTTGAGGTTTTGGCTAGGAATTCCATAGGATCACTATACGTCAAAGATTCCCGCCTTCGGGCTCACCTTGGTTGGGGAGCTTTCGGGAAAGAAGCTAAACAACCAAGTATCAGCTACAATATGAGGAAGACTCCGGGACGAATGGGTCGCCTTGGTTGGGGGTTCATATTAGAACTGAGGAGCGGTTTTGGGGTATATATAAGCACTCGATATCTCATGACTCCCGAAATCTGCCTTCGGGCTTGGCTTGCTCCGCGGGCTCGGATTCGGCACCCCCGCTTTGTCGCCGTTAATGAATATAGAGGGTTAAGCTTATATAGCGTAAGAATGAATAGGAATTTAAGTTTAGGTCGGCAGATAGAGGGTTTAAGCTGCTGAAGCTTATCGTAGCTTGAATTAGGTCGGGTTTATTTCTCGGCTTGCGAGTGTGGGTTTGGAGGGCTGGGAAGAACAAACCACGTCAATCCAAGGCACTGCGGGCGACGACTTTCGCGAAACCCTGCGCCGCTGAGGAGTGGTCGGGGGCCGAGGCCGCTTTCCACCTCGAGCTGCCTGCAGGTGATCTTAAGCATGCATGTACATTATAATTAATGTTTCGATCCCGGCCTCACTTCCGTCCTTTCCTTCCTCTCCTTCCTTTCCCTTCTTATTCGCGCTCGTCCTGGACTTCTTCCTCTCTGTGGGTTCTTTCCCATCGGACTTCCTTTTCTCGTAGCATTCCTCTCGGGTGTCACGAGCAACTCCCCTGCTGCTGGCACGGGCTTCTCTTTCTCCTTGCCTGCTTCCTCCTTTGCCCCTTGCCTTTCTTCGGGTCTGCCTTAGTGTCTTCGGACTTGAAAGGGGCTCCTTTCTCCTCCTCCTTTGCCTCGTTGCCTTTGTTCGGGCCGGCCTGCTTGTCCTTATTCTTCTCGTCCTTTGGCTGCTTGCCTCTCTGTTGATCCTCTGTCAGCTTTCCTTTCTCCTCCTGCTTGTCCTTCTTCTTCTCCTCCTTTGCCTGCTTGCCTTTCCGTGGATCCTCTTTGGGCTTTCCTTTCTCCTCCTCCTTTGCCTGCTTGCCTTTCTGTGGATCCTCTGACGACTCTCCTTTCTCCCCCTCCATTGCCTCCTTGCCTTTCTTCGGGTCTGCCTTCTTGTCCTCTTTGGGCTTTGCCTCTTTGCTGCTCTTCTGGTCTGGCTGCTGCTTGTCCTTCTGGGGCTTCAGCTGATGCTTGTCCTTCTGCCTGTGTGCTTCCTTGCTGTTCTTCTGGTCTGGCTGCTGCTTGCCCTCTGGGTCCTTCTGCCTGTGTGCTTCCTTGCCGTTCTTCTGGTCTTGCTGCTGCTTGCCCTCTGGGTCTGCTGCTGCTTTGTCCTTTGGCCTCTGTGCTTCCTTGCCGTTCTTCTGGTCTTGCTGCTGCTTGCCCTCTGGGTCTGCGGCTGGTTTGGCCTTCGGCCTCTGTGCTTCCTTGCTGTTCTTCTGGTCTTGCTGCTGCTTGCACTCCGGGTCTGCCGCTGCTTTGTCCTTCGGCCTCCGTGCTTCCTTGCTTCTCTTCTGTTCTTGCTGCTGCCTGCCCTCTGGGTCTGCTGCTGGTTTGTCCTTGCCGGGCTTCACCTAGACTCCTTTCTCCTCCTTCTTGGCCTCCTTGACTTTGTTGCCATTCTCCTGCCGGGGCTTCTGCTCCTTCTGCTGCTTGCTCTTCTCCTGGACCTTTCCTGTGCTCTCGGCACCCTTTACTCCAGGAGCCTGCGCTGGCTGCTTCAAGCGACGGGCCGTGGCTGCTACGGGGTTTTGGGGTTTAGGTCAAGAGACTCCCATGCAGAAGTCAGTTTTTATTTCGGGCTGGGGTCTGTATCTCGGACTATAGCTAAACAAAGCGTGCATAAGTTTTAAATTTAGATCACCGCAGTATAATAAAGGTTCCCTGCGAGCCCATAAAGTCCTAACCCCCGAAATCCCTGCTGAAGTTTCCGAAGCCCGAACACGGCAATTGCACATAATCCCCGAATGGCTTCGGTCGAGGGCTTGAAACTGTATAGCAGTCACCTGGAAGTCATAAAGCCCTAGACCCGTAAACCCGTAAACCTTGCACATTTGGACTGGGACGCATAAAGCCCAAAACCCCGATTCCTAAAGCTCCGTATATAATCCCAGCTGGTTAGCTATCGGAACCCCAGGGGTTAGTCGAACGGAGGGCTAGAGGCTTTAGTGTCTAGGGGTAAAGGGTTTGATGTTTTGAGGGTCCAGGGTACTAATAGCTATTTGGCTATCACGAAAACTGCGTATATAATCCCAGGTGGTGAGCTATCGGAACCCCAGGGCTTAATCGAATGGGTGGCTAGAGGTTTTAGGCTGTAGGGGTAAAGGGTTTGATGTTTTTTGAGGGTCCGGGGTACTAATAGCTATTTGGCCATCACGAAAGCTCCGTATATAATCCTTGAATTTCATTTGATGTGGGCTGCATGGGGCCAGGTTTCGGGATCCTTAGGGTATGTTGAAACTAAAGTGGAATAAAGCTAAACCCAGAACCCCGGACGACGAGCTCGGCCGGCAGGAGGTCGAAGTGGGTTCCTCCTGTTGCTTGGAGTTGGATGGCTCCCTCGGTCGATCAAATAGCGCGGGGAACTTGAAATCGTGAAGACTCGCTTATCGAGATCCTTGTCAACCCCGCGATCGACCATGCTTGCAGTCGTCCAGATACTTTGTCCAAGCTGTTCGAATCGCCTTCAATTGAATGGCTCCTTCGTGCTTGGATGAAATGGCACTGCTTGCAGCACTAGCCACCGAGATCGTGCGTGGCTCGCACATAGGAACATCCCAAGTGCGCGCATTTGTGCCTGCTCAAATGGCAGTCCGGGGTAGCAAGTGGCACCACACTCGATGCTGTCGGGGTTGGGTTGGGTGCGGTTTCGCTGTAATCCGAAACGCTACCGATATAGAATCCCATAGATAATAGAACCCGGAATTTAGCCCGCAATCCGAACACGAGGCTCCTGCAGCAGATTCCTGCACCCTAGCCCGACCCTTAGCCCGACCCTTTATCACCCTATATTAAAGTACGTGGGGACTTATCGATTAACCAAGGCCCCGAAGCCGTCTCTCGTCCAATCCATTCAAACCCTATAGACCCGAAAATCGGCCGGCCCGTAAACTACACATGCAAGCTTTAAGCTCGAATCCGGGCGTACGCATGCATGCATGGATATCCCTGGGATTAGGGTCTGCTGAACTCTGACACCGGGGCCCTGGAAGCCATCTATATCCAATGAATTCGATCGATCCACACTACCCTATACCTAGACCCGAAAACCCGTCGGAGAACTATGCCTACCAGCCCTTTGCATGCATGGGTGTATCCCTGAGTTAGGGTCTGGGGAATTCGAATTAAAAATTCAACCCTAATAACTAAACTATCTTATACCCCGATGCCTAAAACCTTAAGAGCTGGGAGCCCAGGCATCAAAAGAACTCGTCGAAGAGCATCGCTTCACGCCTGCATTAGAGAAAGGCTTAGGCAATGTACAAGGATTCGGGGTTTTGTGTTCGGGGTTGGGGGGTTCGGATACGCCGAACCCCCCGACGAGGACTGGAACCGATGTAGGGTTGGGATTAGGGATTGCCTCAAGGAGGCACAGAATAGTTTCAACCAGAAAGCCTGAGAAATTGAACAAAACCTTAGACCCTGAACCCGGCCGAAAGCTACATCGATCTTTATTAAACCAAGTGAAGCAACTATCAACCCGATACCCACACACAGACACACACACTGCATGATCAACCCCGCAACCTCACCCCCATTGAAACCCAAATTAAAGGATTAACCCGATATCCTAGGGCGGAGGATATACATTATGTTATGGGTTAAAGCGGCCTCGTCCCCTTGTGGCCCAAGCCGCGCACCCGCGGCTGCCACAGCATCGCTGGCCCTGCGACGAATGGAGCTGGGCAAATCTTGTATATTATATTATATACGATATATCGATCAGCAGCTTAATAGTATTAGGGAAGAGTTCTGGATTTAGGGGTTACAGGCCACAGGCCCACGGGCTTGAAGGTTCGGGATTTGGGGGTGAGGATGGTTCGGGGTCGGGCCTCCGGAACAGGTTTTAAGGACCGGGATCGAGATTAGCAGATTCGGGTCGCATTCGGGATCAGGGGTTTAGCCGGGGCCTCAGACCCCGCGTGTAGGAAATGAATTGGGGGCTTAGGGTGGGTTCGGGATATAGGGTTCAGGGTCTGCCGCATTATTAATATATATATATATATATATATATATATATATACATATATATATATATGGGTTAGGGCTTGAGGGCTTAGGCATTAAGACAACCCGAATTGGACTAGGGTAGCCCAACTTCGTCTCGGGATTAGGGCTTAAGAAAATGGGGTGGATCCTAGGGGCCTACTTGTCTGCACTACTTAGCCTACTAGATCCACTATACCTAAAAACCACAATGGGGATAGGGCTTAGGGCTTAAGACAACCCGAATTGGACTCGGTACCCCAATTAACCTAGTCAATCATTAAATTCGGGATTAGATTAGGGCTTAAGAAAGATGGGGTGGATCCTAGGGGCCTACTGAAACCGTAGCCTATCATCCCGGCCTATCTATCTAACCCCTCACCCCCGGCCCGGCGGTTCCGTTGGGTGGATCGGCAATCGTGCCACTGGCACATGCCCGTGCTCGGCCGCCAAATGAAGTGCAGTCGACCAATCGTGATGAACCTGGCGGCATCGGACGCCTATCCGCACTTCTCATATTTGGCGGCGTCATCTGCACGAGGTGCAAATCGGCACTCAGAGGTCCGGACTTCCAGTGCTTCAAAGCCGGGTTTGCCGATCAGTGTCCGGGCACCGCTTGATGTTCGTGCCAGGGCGCAATCTGCGGCTTGCGTGAGTGCTTCGACGGCTTCTCTGGATCTCGTCCATCTCCGCAACCTGCGGCGCCTCCTCCTCGTGGTCCTTGCAGTCTTCGGGGAACTCCTTCACGCCGCTGTGCTGCCGTGGACGCTATGCCGTCCGGTGGGAGCAAACCCTAAACCCTAAACCCAAGATCCAAAACCCGAGACCTAAATTAAACAAGCTACTGCTACTATACACTAAAGTTTATTTCGGCCAGCACTTGGCCCAGGACTTTATATATAGGGTGTCAGGGTTAAGGGTCCAGGGTTCAGGGTTTTGGCCCGGGTCAGTGTATACGAGGCGATATAAAAAACTATCCTCCCGAATCAATCGATCCAAGCCCTTGCCACCTCAAACTGTAAAGCTTTCGAACCCTGAACCCGAAAGCCTAAATAAATGGGAAGTCCCGAAACTCGCCACCCAGACTGGGACCCAAATCCCACATCCCCGCCAACATAGGCCCAGCACCGAAACGAAGGATGCTCGAGGCAGGACGTGCTGTGCGGGGTATACCACTTCGGAATTCGGCTTGCTTTTTTTTCTTCTGGCGGAAGCAGTGATCGAGAAGCAAGCAGCCCAGCGCAAGCAGCCCAGCGCAAGCCTTGGCTGCAGGCGGCCGCTTCCAGCAGTGGAGCCGAGACGAGGCCCGCAGGTCGCTTCAAGGCTTCCAGGGCTATCTAGGGTCGAGGTATAGGTTTCGTTTTTGTGCTTATTGGGAGGGTCTTCTCTGCAAGGGTCGAGAGCTAGGATCCGATGTGCAGGGTGAGATTTGCATTGCCCGTGTGCACTTAGTTTAATTCTTTAGGGTTTACGGGGTCGGGGTATACGCTCTGGTTGGGGCAGAGCACAAAGGGTTTCGGCCAAGAGGTTCGTTTCTGTTTGGGTTGTGGTTTCAGCTACCGGGCCTCTGCAAGGATCAGCTTTCCAAGAACCAGAGCTTTCCAAGCATTGAGTTTCTGGGCGCCAGGGTGTGGCATGTGGGTGCGAACGGTTTTATTGTAGGCCGGTGTATACCGACAAAAATTGCTGCTAAGTCGGCCGAGATTCGATCAGCCATTCCGCACGTGATTGCACGAAGTCGTGCTTCGGTGGCGCAGGGAGGACATCGATGGCGGAATTCTTTAGTAATGTTGACTCCACCACCGTTGTCACTTCAGTCAGTCGCAGAATCTTCTCATCCGCCCACGAGAGATTAGCCATTGCACGTACGAAGCGGATCGACTTAAAGGGCACAAACTAAGCAGACTTATAAAGATCGTGCACTTGCATGGCACCTATAATTAGCCGCTTTCATGGTTTGGCACCACAATCATTCACCATCCTCGGGCCTAACGACGACAGTTGCATCACCAACAAGGCCTAAACATGACAGTTTGAGCACCCCGCCCAAAAACACAACAGTTAAGGGACTTTCCGCTAGTGGAGTAAATGTAGCCCCCAAACCCATCACTTAGAAGACCCTGGATATAGTATAAGAAAATATAAAGTATAATATAGTAATATACTGTATAATACTATATAATGCGGTACAATATAGTACAATACGGTATAATATAGTATAATATAGTATAATATAGTATAGTCTAGTAGAATATAGTATAACATAGCATAATATAGTATAATACAGTATAATATAGTATAATATAGTAAGATATAGTATAATATAGTATACTATAGTACAATATAGTACAATATAGTATAATACAGTATAATATAGTATAATGTAGTATATTATAGTATAATATAGTATCATATAGTGAAACATGGTATTATATCGAATAGTACAGTATAGATAATACAATGATGGTCTCATTTTCTGGCTTCAGGTAAAAGTTAGGCTTTCTGGGCGCTTCTCTTGTTGAGGAGTTTAGTCTAAGCTACCATAGCAAGGAAACGACAGTCTTTACTACAGATCCCCGTTGCGGCATGGCAAATCAACATCGACTTGTTCATGGTTTCTTACAGATGTAGAGCTTCAGGAGTTTACGGCCTTGATGTTTAGGGTTCACGGGTTTATGCTATATTATACCTCATTATACTACAATCTACTATGTTCTACTAAATTCTACTATATTCTACTATATCCTACTATATTCTACTATATTCTACTATATTATACTATATTATACTATGTTATACTGTATTATAGCAACTATCTTATACTAGATGATGTTATATTAGCGGTAAGTCCGGCACGCTGTCGTTGGCGCTGTTTTCAGCGAAGGCCAACACCTCGGTAAACAGGGTTCAATGAAAGAAGCTTATGCCTCACGTTGGGGTTTTATCTTGCTCAGTTCGGAGGTTTATGCAGGAGCAGAGATTTAGAGCGCGTGCTTGAGTGTTTTAGACGGGTTTCCGGTTTCACGATGACAGATACCACACCTGCCACTGCAGGAGCAGGGAGAGCGAATGTGCATGCTGGTGCCTGAAACCCCCAAACTCTAGACACTAACCTCTGCACCACAAAGGCCAAACGCTATTTCCTCAACTCTAAGCCCAAAGCCCAGAACACCAAATCGAAACCCTAAGCCCCCACGTCTGTCCAAGGCCCTGAAGTTTCAGCTTGAGACCCAAGCAGGCCCGAGCACCCCTAAATGCGGGATACAGGGAGTTCAATCGAGAAAGCACCATGTACCGTATCTTGGGATATACAACATTCAGGGGTACGGATCCTTCCCATTCTTTCTGGGTCTCCGTCCCCTGGTTTCTGAAACTCCCACGTACCTTAAATCATACTAAGGAGCCTCTTTGGAGATCAAGGGGTGCATTCCGCACTTTAAGTGCGAGTCCTCTGGAACCCCCAAAATCATCTAAAACCCTTCAAAACCCCTTGTAAACACCTAAACGAATCCCACAAAAGCAGAACAAAAAAGATGAAGCCCATCGAACCCTTCCACCCGCACGAACAGAACCCTATAGAATCCCTAAACCCTATACTCTATAAAAACGATCAGAGAACCTAATATAGGGGCTTAATAAGTAGAATAGGGTTCCTTTAAAGGAGTCTATAAGGGCTACGATAAGGGATCTCAAAAAGGGTACTATCATATAGTTATAGGGGCCTCAATAATTAGAACAGTGTCTTGGGGTATATTATACTAGAATCATCATAAGGAACCCCCAAAACCGTGTTGGTAATTCTTTCGGCCCCCATACTAAATCCTCATAATAGCCCTTATACTAGCCCTTATAGACCCCTTTCAAGGAACCCTACTTTACTATAATAATTTCGGCCCCTAAATTACAGAAAACCCAGAGATTTGAATACCCCTTAATTAAGGAATATAGCATAAATCATAATATGAAGCCCCTTATAATTTAAGGTATTTACTCCTTAATTCCCCTCAATGAACCCTTATAGATCCCTTTAAGGAGCCCTTTAAGGAGCCCTTAAGGGGGTATATTCCTTAACTAAGGGGTATTCAAATCTCTGGGAAGCCCCGGGCCCCAAACTCCGAGAGAGTCGGAGAGCCGCAAAAACTCCACGTCCTTCGCACCCTCGGTGGCCAGGTCCTGCAAACGGGAGGATTTCAAGAAAGGGGTGTTAGGGTTTAGGGTTTTGGGGATTCAAAGATGCCTTAAAGGGGCTTGAGGGTTTAGGGTTTGGGGGGATTTCAAGATGCCCTAAAGGGGTTTTAGTGTTTTTTTTAAAGTGCAGTGGCCTTTCGGTTTTAGGGTTGAGGGTTTAGGGGATTTCAAGATGCCTTGAAGGGGTTTGAGGGTTTAGGGCTTTGGGGGATTTCAAGATGCCCTAAAGGGGGTTTAGTGTTTTTTTTTAAAGTGCAGTGGCCTTTCGGTTTTAGGGTTGAGGGTTTAGGGGATTTCAAGATGCCTTGAAGGGGTTTGAGGGTTTAGGGTTTTGGGGGATTTCAAGATGCCCTAAAGGGGTTTTAGTGTTTTTTTTAGTGCAGTGGCCTTTCGGTTTTAGGGTTTAGGGTTTAGGGGATTTCAAGATGCCTTGAAGGGGTTTTAGGGTTTAGGGTTTTGGGGGATTTCAAGATGCCCTAAAGGGGTTTTAAGGTTTTTTTTAAGTGCAGTGGCCTTTCGGTTTTAGAGTTTAGGGTTTAGGGGATTTCAAGATACCTTAAAGGGGCTTTAGGGTTTAGGGTTTTGGGGATTTCAAGATGCCTTAAAGGGGTTTTAGGGTTTAGGGTTTAGGGGATTTCAAGATGCCTTAATGGGGTTTTAGGGTTTGGGGTTTAGGGGATTTCAAGATGCCCTAAAGGGGTTTTAGGGTTTAGGGTTTAGGGGATTTCAAGATGCCTTAAAGGGGTTTGAGGGTTTACGGTTTAGGGTTTAGGGGATTTCAAGATGCCTTAAACGGCCTTAAGCGTTCAAACGATGCTCGAGGCGGTTCAGGGCCTATGGCTCACAGTTAGGAAGTGACGGTCTAGGGCATGAAAAGGGGGAATCACAACAGAGTGTTTTATGTACGTTACGTACAAGCCCCCTGATATTGGGTGTTCAATTCCACGGATCCTTCGTTTGGAAGCGAGTTTGGTTTTGTACAACTCGTTCAAATCGGCGCTGCGTAATTGCAGAGTGCGACCTACGAGAACCACCCAAGGTGCCGGTGTTGTGGTAGAGCTGCGTGATGTGGTCATCAGTGTCCTGCAAACACTGGAGCTGCTGTACGTTCTGAGTTCACAGAATGCACCATCCAATACGGCCATGCACACCGCAATGTTGTTGAGGCATAGTGTGCGAAAGTCCGCGTTGCGAGTATATTGGAGCTGAAGTAAGTTTACACTTAATTTTGTGGCATCTTCGGCATCTTGTACAAGAATGGTAATAGCACTAATAACCATAATAAAAAGAATAAGAATAATCAAAATGATACTAACAAAATTCATAACACTGATAAAATAATACTAATGCTAACACTCGTAGTGATAATTTATGAAAGGCGGGACTATAGGGGTTTACTATTATGGATTGTTCCGACCCTAGATGAGCATTTTCCTCCGGAAGCTCACGATCGACGGAGTCATGCGCTGTTTGGGGTTTAGTGTTAAGTTTTAGAGTTGAAGGTTAGGTTTCAGGGCTGATTTGTCCCTTCTCCTCTTGTTTGCCATAGTCTCCTGCCTCTTTTGGCATGGTTGTGAGACCAAAAATGGCAGTTTACTGCACATTCTTTCATGCAAGCTTGTGCATGTATGTAGTGGCAGACAAAGTAAAAGGGCTGCGACTCGTACGATTCCAAAAGTTGTTCGAGAGAAACTTCCGCTTCTGCCTAGGTCCCCTTACTCTCCTTCTGCCAATGTTAAAAATCTGTGCGGAATCTGGCCGGTAGCTTTCTTTGCAGATTAGGGGACTCAGTATTTCGGGCTTCTTTAAATAACTTATGACCTAATGACATCAGTCAGTTAGTTTACTTGCACCCCTGGATGCTTAGTGTACTTCATGCAAAAGATCTTGTCGGGGCGTATGCGTAATGCCATAGAGTGTCCAGCCAGCTTCACTAGCTTTTCCTTCAAAAGTTCTGAAAAGAGTTGCTCGTCTGCTACTCGTCCGCCACTGGTATGCTGGCAGAGTCGCTGTGAACGTGAACCGACGAGGGGGGCTTTCCCCCACGGCTCTGCTATGCCGTGGCTCGGGGCACATGTATATGGCAGTGCCAGTATGCCAGGGCTGCGTCAAGCAGCTCGCGCTCCATCTCCGGAAAATGCAGGGCGAGCTTCTTGCGGATGCCCTCTGCATCCTGCAGCTGGGTGGAAACAATCTCCCATCTTCGTCCTCCTCGAGCAGTTTCGCATCCTTGATTGCAATCATTCTGCCGTTGACCCATCGCACGGCACGAAGGCTCGTCAAAAATGGCGAGACCTCTGGAAGCGTGCAAACATCCCGAATGCCCTGCAAGAGCTCCTCGGAAACACCGTTTCCCGATGCAGGGTAAAAGAAATCAAAGAAACCTTGGCTGACTTCCGAACCCCTCCTAAAACTTAAACTGTTAGCTTCCTTATTATAGTTAATATAGAAACCCAAAAAGTTAAAGTCCTAAGGGCCAACCAGAAGAACGCCAAGAAACGCCGCCAGCCATCGACTTCCGCTGCCCTACCCAAGGAGTCTGGCACGAGAGGCCTATGCGGGGGGTCTCCAGTTCGATGCTCCCGGCGGATGAGGCTCTCCCCCGGATTCTTCACGTAGCGGAACTCAAGAAAAGAGTCCTGCTTGCCTATAGAACCCTTAAAGGAACTTCACTTATAACTAGCCATGAACCTCCAAGTGCAGCCTTACCTATAACCCCACTTATATACTACCCCTGGACCTCCGAGCTTCACAAGGGGCCTTAAGAATTAGAGTAGGGTTCCTTTAAGGGTTCCTTAAGGGTTCCTTTAAAGGGTTCCGTGAGGGATCTATAATGGGGTTCTACATGGTAGGGGCCTTAATAATTAGAATAGGGTTCCTTTAAAGGGTTCCATGAGGGATCTATAATGGGGTTCTACATGGTAGGGGCCTTAATAATTAGAATAGGGTTCCTTTAAGGGTTCCTTTAAAATCATATAAGGGGTCCTACTATAGTTTCAAAGTATATCCCATGAAAAGAGTCCTGGAAGATCTGCTAAACCCTCCATGGCCCAGGTCATCGATGCGAACGGCCTCAAAGGAGGGGAAGCCACAGCCGGCTTCGACCAGGTAGCGGTCACCCTCCTTCATAGGGACTCTTAGGGGTTAGGGTTTAGGGTTAGGGGGGGAGGGGGGGTAGGGGACTATACTTCCTTAAATAGGCCTTATGAGGTCCCCTAAGATGGGCATTAAGGCCCCCTACCCCCCTCCCCCTACTCCTCTAAGGGTCCCTGTGACTCCTCCTCCACATCATGGACCACTACTAGGACGTGGTTTCCAGGATGGGCGACGGCACCAGGGAGAACTTCAACCACATATCCCAGTGCCTGCAACAAATGCCCAACGAAGGCCTGCTTCACAAAGCACAGACCGCCTGCCCTCGCAACATGGACACCTTCACCTCTTCGGCAGTGGGCGGCTTGCGATCGCCAGGACTTGTCGCCAAAAGATCGAGGTTGTGGAATGGCATGGCACTGACAGCTTTTGTGACGGCATTTAGCACCTCTTTGCGTGATCCGGTCAGATCAATGCCGTGTCGACACGCAAAATCGTGAGCTTCGGCAGCAGACAGAAGGTGCGCTTCCATGTTCCACGCATGTTCCTGCATCCTAATAGCTAGGTCGAAGAAGCGCAGCTACCAGCAAGCTCTTGATACTGTTTTTCCCGGGCAGAGAGCTGCTTGGTGAGTCACTTGGGTCATGGGTCTAATTGACAGCAAGTCGCCCTACAAAGATGTTCATTTGATGATGTATTCAATTACCAACGCATCCAACCAGCTATGCATGCCACAGTAAGTCGGGGTCCTTGCAGCTGTCATCGGCCGCTGTGATGTCAACGAAGGCGCGGAAGCGACCACAGAAAGTTCGGCAGGTTTCTTGAGACAACGACGTGCATCTAGTGTTGTTCGAGGGGTGCGATAGGCTGGTGCATTCATGGGTTCGGGGCTTAAATAATAAGTATGCGCGGCCCCAGTGTCTGGGCTGCAAAGCCACTTCTGGCTATGTGCTGAAGTGAAGACGACAGCAGATTGACGCAAGCGGCCATCTTGAACTAGAAATCCTTCTAAAGCTGTTCTTCAACCAAATGCTAGACCGTTGCAACGGCCTGTTTCGGCACTGCATACACCTGTCTCAAAGCCGTCTGAGCACTCATAATAAAGTTTTATGCCAAGCCCTATAAGACCCAACAACGAAGCCTGGAAACTCTTCTCAGATTCCAGATCAGGCCCCGAAGTATGTTCTCGCATGACAGCCTTGAAGGGTTCGGGATTTCCCGGTTTGCAAGCCTCGGGGGGGGTGCGGGGGTGAGCCCCTCCCCTCTACTTTTATAAACACTGTATCCTAAACTCGCAAAAACCTTGCAAGGCTCTATTAAGGCAGCGATAAAGCTCAAAACGCATTCAAGACAGCATCATAACCACCGTGAAGACTCAGCAAAAACCCTCAAAAAAAAACTCTTAAGGCTCCAAAAGCCTATGAGGCTATTTTCGGCCCCGATAATAACCACATAAACACGTCAATTGCGACCCCTAAGAAGCCGCCTGTACAACCAGGGAGCTGCAGAGCCGGGCTTAGGATTTAGCGTTTCGGGGCTGCAGGTTTAGGGTTTTGGGTTGTGGGCTTTAGGATTTAGGGTTTAGGAGTTAGGGGGCGGGTTTAGGGTTTAGGGTTTCGAGTTTAGGGGTTTGAGGTTTAGGAGTTAAGGGGAGTTCAAGGTTTAGGTTGTTTAGGGTTTAGGGTTAGGGTTTAAGAGTTAGGAGTTAGGGAGTTTCTAGCATGTTTAGGGATGACTGGATTTAGGGGGGTTAAGGTGGCTTGCGGTTTGTATGTCTTCCAGGGTTGATGAGAGCCGTTTACAGGGCTTTCAAGGCTTTCGGGTTTACAGGGTTTAGCTTGGTGGGGTTTTACGGATTATGGAGCTCCGAGGGTCTTTGGGCTGCTTGAGGCTTAAAGCGTTTCAGGGTTTAGATGGGAGTTGCCGAAAACAGGGGACCCTAAAAAATGCACCCTAAATAGTAGGATCCTGATTATAAGGACCCCAAAATAAGGTACCCTATTTTCGGAAACTCCCATATGGTCTTACAGGGTTCATGGCGCTTGTGGACGAAGGCCTGCCTGATGCCACACGAACATGTCCAGAGCCACCTGGGCGGGCGCAAGGCTCTTGGGTGTGTCAGATTTGTTAAGCCTTTCTGGGCTTCATGCGCAAGGCTTAGACTAGAGCCGAGGACCATAAACTCCCAAACCCATAAACTAAATCCCTAAACCTGGCCCGGAAGCCCTAAACCAGGGTTTCGCCTTCAAGGTGCTTAATATAGCCTTCATAGTGTAACCTCTCCTGTCCGAGCCACAACGACTACTTGGGTAAACCCTAAACCTTGAACCCCAAACCTGCGGCTTTGGGCTTACAACGAAGCTTGGTCTCGACTGGGGAGTACATTGGATCAAAAGGTGGGATGAAGGTAGGTAGGATTAAGGATCCCTTTTCTGAGGACTCTCATTTTGGGATTACCCCACCTACCTTCATCCCACCCTTGGAGCCCTTTGAGTACGGCTAAGGGGCCTTCCGTGAACGCCGTGCGCCTCTTCGCCTTACCCGGTTTGCTGCATCGCCTTGGCCGTCGACCCCCGCTTGCAACTGCTACCCGATGGGGGGATACGAGGTGGACTGAAACCCCAAACCCCAGAAGCCCTGAATGCCTGAACCCCGAAACCCTAAATCACTAAACCCTAAATCCCGAAAAAAAAAAAACTAAAGTGGGAGCGATGACTCGACTGAGTTGCCTGCATCCCAGCGATAAAGGCGGCTGCTCAACTTGCGGCTGGCACCGTCGAAGAAACTGGCCCCAGGCAAGGATTTTGCAAGGGATCTATCATGGGGTTTTAGGGTTTAGGGTCCTAGGGTTTGGGGTCTTAAGGTGGTTTAGGATTTAGGATTTAGGGTCATAGGGCTTAGGGTCTTAACGTGGTTTAGGATTTAGGGTTTAGGGTCGAAAAGTGGTTTAGGATTTAGGGTTTAGGGTCTTAGGATTTAGGGTCTTAAGGTGGTTTAGGATTTGGGTCGTTCTCTAAATTAGGGCCCCCTTCTAGGCCCCGAGCTCAGGTTGCGTAAAAGCCACACCCAGAGAGCCCAATACCCCTTAATTACGCAATATACCTTAAATTATAAAGGGCTTTATATTATGATTTAAGCTATATTCCTTAATTAAGGGGTATTGGGCTCTCTGGGTCTATTGCAAAGAATCATGACAGACCTTAAACATCCTGACGGCCCCCGGAGCCCTCCGGTCCAAGACATCTTAAATCCCTCAGAGCCCTTAAGGCCCAAGAAAACGCTAAAGCGACAAGCCAAAGCCTAAAACCCCCAACACCCGAAAAACCTCAAAACTTAGGGTTTAGGGTTTAGGGTTAAAACCCCAACCCGGAAACCCTGAACACTCGAAAGCCCGAAAGGAAAAGAAGCCCCTCTTCAGGGCCCCGCCGCTGCCAGAGGACCCCTTGAAATAAGCGAAAACCCAACCGAACAAGCGCTGCAAAGCGCAAGCAACCCCTAAAACCTCTTGAGCCCCTGAAGCCGCAAAAACCCACCGACGAAACCCGTAAACAAACCTAAAACCCCGAAAACCCCCCAAAACCCTGAAACAAACCCTGAAGCCTTCATACACGCCCACAGAAGGCCTCGCCACGGCCAGGAAAACCTCTCCGGAGAGGCGAAAGGACGTCAGAGCCCAGGCGCCCCGCGTCGGAAGAGCCTGCAGGGGGTTTGGGGCTTCAGGGTCTTTGGGTTCCCAGAGAGCCCAATCAATACCCCTTAAACAAGGAATATGGCTTAAATCATAATATGAAGCCCCTTATAATCTAAGGTATATTGCTTAATTAAGGGGTATTGGGCTCTCTGGGTTAAGGGGTTTTGGATTTTAGGGTTTTAGGGGTTTGGGGTTTCGGGTTTAGGGGTCCAGATGGCACGCCTGATAGCAGCCTTCAGAGTAACCCTTCTAGTAACCCTCCTGGAACCCTTGTAGATCCCAAATTACAACATTCCCTGCTCCTTGATGTACAAGGTTGATCGTGCCTCTGGGGTAACAAGGCTTGGGGTCCAGACTACACGAGCGTCACAACAACGAATTTCGGGCATAGACCCTCGAGGTCAGGGTGAACTTGCTAACACTGGCCCTGCCCCGGCAGAGATCACAAGACACTCCCAGGGTTTTGGGTTTGAGGGCTTCTCGTCTTCGGGTTGAGAGGAGCAGCAACAGCAGTGGCAGAATATGAAGACTGACCCCTAAACCCAAAACCCTCCTTATACTGCCCAAATCCTACATGCTAAAGCCCAAAGCTCGAAACCTGAAATTCTTGTTGCTGTGATTGTTGTTATCATTCCTGTCCAAAGAAGAAGTGGAAGGAATAGCAGCGCAGGTTGCAGCAGTACAAGTAGTCCTGGTATCTTGTCCAATCAAGACACCCAGAATCGATTTTCGCTCGAAGCTCCGCAGATTCGGGTCATGCCGAACCGGGTCGGCGAAGCAATCGCAAGCATCGCGTGCGGCAACAGGGATCGTTTCACCCGTCACCACCACGCGAGGCACCCATGCATTGCAGGAGGTGCAGCCGCAGTCCTGCTTCGTCCACTAAGTTCGATCGAAATGAAAATGCGATATTTTGCAGGCTGCCCTCTCGTGCTTCACAGGCAAGGACGATCTCAGAACTCATCGCCATAGCCTTCCTCTTCACCCTCACCTGCAAAGAATTTCGTGGCTGTTCTGTTTGGCAGTCCCCCTTCTGATCCACATTTCTTCTATGTCACAACGATGAAACCATGAAGACTCTAAGCACACCTTCAGCATCCAGACTGCGTACACGTTGTCTTGTCGTCGTGTCTGAAACTAGCAGCACTTGAGACATTGTTGTGGGCGGAGGCTTCGCGACCGGTGAGTGCTGCACTTCAGCGCCTCGGACCAACGACTCTTGAGACTGAAAGGGCCTTGAACACTCAAATTGTCAAAGCTTTTAAACCCTGAGAACCGACCCTAAGCCTCTCTTCTTCAAATGCTGTGCCCTTGCTGTAAGGTGACGTTAGACGTGGCACGGTTGCATATGGCGCGGCGTTACGGTTTCGTTTCCACGTTAACCGACTATGGGTTGTAACATGTTATAACATGGAAATGTACTGGAACATGATATTCCAGCTCACGCGAGAGAGAACGGCTTGGAGTCGAGCCCAGAACGGCTCTCTTCCTCATCGAATCGATTAGCTTCCGCAGGCAGAGAACCGAGAACCCACCCTTACACCCTGCACGCATGCTAGTCCATACATGTCCTTACTGTAGGCATGGTGTCGAAAGCCCCCAAGCCCTATTCTTTAAATCCTAAACCCTTTAACACGGTGCCTTCCGCAGTTTCGATGCCAACCTCCTCGTAGTCCTGCGCTGTTCAATCGATGCGAGATGTCAAAAGATCTTGTGACAACGTGTGGTTCCACACGGGCTTTGTACTTGCGTGTCCTCTTTTACCTTTCAGGCTGGTGATTTTGGAGGGAATGCCGGCTTAAGGTCTCCCAGTTTCTGCACTACAGTCACTACAGTTCTCCAGAGTTCGAATCCCAGAAAACGCAAACCCAACTTTCAAACAGAAGCATAGACATCCACAGCGACCACGATGAGTACCCCCACTAACGCCGTCCGCCAAGAGCTATCAGGCAAACTGCAGCTCCATCGAAGAGCGAACACGCCAAATCCAGATGAACAAGATGTAACATGAAGATGACAAGCAGAAGCAATGATGGAGACATTGCGAGAATGCCCTTCCTACACTCTGAGCCATCCTCGGCAGAAAACGGCCTTAAAGGAAAGCGTCATGCGACATGGGTAGTTATAAGTTGGGATTATAAGTCCCTAATATGGATCATGATTATGGTTACCCTAATTTATAACTCCACTTTAATTAAAGCTGCCCACGAACCTCCAAGTAGGATCCGTAGAAGTCGCTAAGGAGCCTTATGACATTAGAAGGCCCTGTAAAGCCAGCCCCACTCGACTAGAAGCCCAACATATCTATACAAAGCTCCACAGCACCTGTTAAGATCCAACCTCGAAAAAGACCCAGGCAAACCCTGATAACCAAAACAACTCTCAAACCCGAACCTGAGCTCTTCAACCGAAACTCTTAGTTGAAAAAGCCGTGTTGTTTTTTTTGAAAGTGAAGACCACAAGAAAAAATCGCTCCTTCTCCAGGGCCGCCAGGTCCTCCCGGGCCTCCGAGAACTCGCCTTCCTCCATGCCCTCTCCTCGGGGGCTTTTCGGCTTTGGGGCTGGTTCCTTCAAGGGGTTCTGTAAGGCTAATCAGGACAGGGCTTTGGGATAGTTTGTGCTATATTTGGTTTAGGATGATAAGGAGAATCGTATTGCTAAGTGCTCAAGTGAAAGATGACTTCTGAAAGCGGCCCAGGTCTCCGACGTAGTGGTGGACGAAGGCGCGCTTGGAGTACATCAAGTCGAACTTGTGGTCGATGCGGGAGAAGACTTCGGCGATGGCGGTGCTGTTGGAGATCCTAATTTGCGNGAAGGCGCGCTTGGAGTACATCAAGTCGAACTTGTGGTCGATGCGGGAGAAGACTTCGGCGATGGCGGTGCTGTTGGAGATCCTAATTTGCGAGGAGCCGGGCAGCTGTTGAACAAAAGCTTGCCAGGAAGGGCTTTATAGTCTAGGCTGCCTTAGTGAAGCTCAGGCAAGGAACATGCAGCAGGCACGCATCACCTTCGCCAGATCACCACCGGGCACCACGGTAGGCGGCTGGTAGTTGATGCCGCATTTGAAGCCGGTCGGGCACCAGTCGACAAACTGGATCGTGCGCTTGGTCTTGATGGTAGCCACGGCGGCGTTCACATCCTTCGGCACCACATCCCCGCCTCACTGTGACAGACCGCAACAAAACCAAATGCCCTGGGTGTGGGCGGGTGTACCGCACTCTGCTGAGTGCCACGCGGTACATCATGCAGCAGGCCATGTATTTGCCGTGGCCTTAGCTGCACTCTGATCCTTGCCAACGGGATAATATGGTGGCTAGTACTCTTCAGCGCAGACAAGAATACGTCTACAGTGTCTTACTACTGCGCAGCTGTACTGGCGTGCTGCTAAGTGGCGCGGATCACACTTGACCATCATGGAGGCCGGCTCGAAGACAGACATGGTGATCTCAGCCACCGACAGCTGCTCGTGGTAGGCCTTCTCAGCAGAGATCACCGGCGCGTACGAGGTCAGCATGAAGTGGATGCGGGGGTACGGCACCAGATTGGTCTGGAACTCAGTGATGTCCACGTTCAAGGCTCCATCAAACCGCAAAGACGCCGTCAGGCTGGAAATGATCTG
>BGNK01004588.1:484-17525 GCA_003297005.1 Symbiodinium sp. clade A Y106 | reverse complement strand
CCTGTGCCTCCGCCGCACGCGTTGTACACGCAAAATCCTTGAAGACCGGTGCCTGCAAACAATGCGTTCATTTCTTCCCACATCTTTGGCTTCAGGTTGTTCAATGTGCGGGAGGGTTTAGTTGCGTAGGGAAAAGCAAAGCCTGAAACTATCTCAAGCAGCTGAAGCACAGTTGTCCGCAAGCTTTCTGATTCGGTCGAGGACCAAATCAACGATCTCTTTCCCGATCGTATAATGTCCACGAGCGAAGTTGTTTGCGGCATCTTCCTGCATAAAGTTAAAGAACACTTTGAAGTTCTGTGTTGGTGACACTATCATAGAAAGAGCATGGGACAAAACACCACGTCGTTATGCTGCACTTCTCCCTACCGTCCTTGCCGGAAATGAGCTGTTCCGGGTGGAAAAGCTGCCGATACGTCCCTGTACGCACTTCATCCACGACTGTAGGCTCCAAATCAACCTCAGTTCATGACTTTGTCGTATCCATGTGTGTTGCTTCTACTTTTGTTTTCGGCATGTTTTGCTGGTGGTTGCATGTGGCATTCAACATCGCTCGCCTGACTCCCCAGTCACAATCGTCGCCAAGCAACCATCACACAGCGGGGCACGTGTTTGCCGGCACCAGTTTCGCTGAAGAAGGTATTGAATGCGTCCTGGCAAGAGATCTTAAACCCTAAACCCCTGAACCTCTAAACCCCTAAACCAAAACCCTCTACATCTTGAAGGGCCTTCACTTCTGGCACCCTGTACATCCAAGGCACGCGGTAACAGAAAGAGTTTGCAGTATTTGGTCATCAAGCCGAGCGCCAATGTTTGCCAATATTGACCATGCTATGTCGATGCTTTGCACCCGAACCCCTGTTGTCTGCAGCGGTGGTTTCTTCCTACATTAGCAGTTTACACCGAGCGGTTTATAAATGCTTGGCCAGATTGTTCCTAGCCACACCTCACACCTCAGACACATCCGTCGGCGATGTCGAGAATGGCAACTACACCAAGTACTTGGAGCACAACCCTCTGCCGCCATTGATGAGGCACTTGGATGGTTTGGGAAGTGTGGGGAGCAATGGCGGCAGCGGCGTCGTGTGACAGTTAGTGCAGGAGCGGAATCATACTTTCCTTTAGAAACCTCAGGTAGTTTGCCGGTGAACGCTTCTTCATCCTAACCTCTTAGTCGAGCACTAGCGTCCACATCCACAAGCATGAATATGCGGCTTCAACTTGCAATCAAAGCAGGCAGCTAGCTCAAGCCGGACATATGTTTGAGACACTGGGTTCTGATTCTAGCAACTCCATGATTAAATATTCCTATTCCACCTTCCTTCGCCTACTCTTGGCTTTCTTGGGTCTGTAGAGAGGCGGGGCGGACTGAAGATGTCGTAGAACGGAGAACTGAGGGTTCCGTCAACAAATTCGAATGAAACACTGCAATACAAAACCGGACACCTTTAATCCCATACATGCAACCCCTGCACTCACCAGTCACTAGTAATTAAACCTTCAACCGCTCCACTGCAACACTCTGATCTAATGCAGACGCCTTAATAGTTAGAATAGGGCCAATAGGGTTTGGAATACTAAAATTATAATAAGGAAGCCCCAAGACTCTATTCTAATTAGTAAGACCCCTATATTACAGCCTTAGTGCGTGTTCCTCTCGAGTCTGTATCCATGGCTATCAGATCGCTATGTGCAGCTTACTAATATAGGGGCCTTAACAATGAGAATAGGGTTCCATTAGAAGAGTCTATAAGGGCTACTATAAGGGATCTATAACGGATCTATAGTAGGGCACCATAAAAAAATGTGCCTTCGTAATTAGAATAGGGTTTTGGGGCCGAAAATACTATAATTATAATAAGGAACCCCCAAAAATAGTATGGGCAATTATTTTGGCCCCTATACTATCTGAGGCCCGATGTCCAAACAAAGTCGAGATACGTCGCCACCACCGATCCTGAGTTACGGGATGTGTCAAGTTCTGCAGCCTGTTCAGCATGTCCGATCTTCAATCAAAAGCTATTTGCATTCCAGATGGTGTGGAATCTGCAATGAATCCGATAACTTTGTCGTATGTGACGAGTTTGATGGGGAAATGCAGTTCCTGCTCCTGCAGTGGCTGTACATACCTGGAATTCTTCTCCGCAAATTGACGAGGACGGCGACGACGACGACGACGTAGTTCTACTACTACTACTACTACTACGACGACAACGACGACTACTACTCCACCACCACCACCACCACCACTAGCACCATTACAAACACTACCACCACTAGCACTGCCACGGCCACGGCCACTACCACTCTTTCTGCTGCTGCTTCTGCTGCTAGTGGCTGCTAGCACAGCGCTGCCTCGGCCTCCCGCTGCGACCGGCCCTAGAAGCAAAACTAGCTCGTCGTTGCCCAAGGCTCGTCTTGTCGGAGGGCATCTGGCCGTCCGGCTGAATGCCATGCTCGAGGCAGAAGAGCTCCCAGCAAGCATTGCCGATCTGGACGCCACCCTGCGAGGTTTGTGGGTACAGACCCATGTACTCTTCTAAATGAACTGAGGAAATCGAAAAACCGCGTTTTGAACTGATCTTACAAAACGTGACTGCAGTTTCACCGGCGCCTGTCCGATGTGGATGCAGATTGCCTCACGCATAGCTGCGAAGCGAAGATCTCAAAGGAAAGAGTCGGAAGTCACCTCGTGATGCAGTGGCCTCAGGCACCTAATCCTGGAAGAGCCAACGGCAGCGACACAACGAAAATCAAGCTTTGAAATCTGAACGGTCCAGCTAACAGCTCTGCCTGAGGTAACAACTGTGGGCTTCGCGAGAAAATGACTGCGATACCATAGAAAAGAATAACGGAGGCCGGACATATAACTAATCCTCTTGAGGCGTCCATGGAACATCCTCTGATGATATCACACTTCCTTGCGAAAGTTCGGGGCTGTATGAACAGGATTCGCTTGCGACTGCTATGCAAGTGTGGGTCAGTGTGACTAAGGCCCCTACGCACGTCTCGGTTCCTGTCGTGATGGGAGTTTGTTATGCTCATAACGAATTTGCACATGCTATCGTCCTTGTGTACAAAGCTTCAGGCCGAAATCCCAAATCCCGACAACCCTAATGTTCCTACTTCAACTTGAAGAAACCTCTCGCTAACATTAAAAGCCCTCACAAGACCCCTTATTAAAACCAACGCTTTGCACATACAACAGAACCCGTACACAAACGTTCATGAAAAACATGTACACACCCAAACCCCTACAACCACACGTATTAGCTCCCTTATACAAGCATACATTCATATCTATATATGTATATATATATATACCATATATCCATATCCATATCCATACCCATGTCCATATCCATATCCATATCTATATCTATATCTACATGCACATATTATATTTATTTATTTATTTATTTACAACCATCGTCCTTTCAAGAAAGGGCGCCTGGTGTAGCTCGAAGCTGGAGCTCCCGGGCTGCCAACGGTAAACCTTGCCCGAAAGGGACTATCCGTGGGCTTCCGGTTCTTACCCCATCACATCCATCGGCTTGAGAGCACGTTCTCAGAACTTTCCCAGGGCTTCCGTTGCCGCATGTGGCTGTATGCGGTCCGGAAAGCACTGTACTATAGGGGCCTTAATAATTACCAATGCTATTTTGCTGGTTGCGCATTATAACGAAAGCATAATGGGCCCCAAAGCCCTATTCTAACTATTATATAAGGCCCCTATATTACCTGTTTGGGTTTGTGCAGCTCAGAGAGTCATAGGCTTTAACTAGGTTTCAGAGCAGAGAGCGCGATTATAATTCCCGGCAAGAGAAGATGCAAGCACCTTCGGTTTTCATGGCCCTAGCTTCAGATTTTGCGGTAAAACGGACGCAACTCTGGTCGCGCTTGGGGCTTTAGGGTTCAGAGCTTTCGGATCTACAGGATATTTAACAGTACAACAAAATTTCACATCAAATTGGTGCAGATCGCATGATCAAAGGCTTTTGGATAGTAGTAGCAGTAGCAGTAGTAGCAGTAGTAGTAGTAGTAGCAGCAGTAGCAGTAGTAGTAGTAGTAGTAGTAGTTGTTGTTGTTGTTGTGGTAGCGGCAGTAGTAGTAGCAGCAGTAGTGGTAGCAGCAGGTATTGTAACTGCTCTGGTTGTTGCAGTTGTTGAAATACATAAGAAGAACTAGTAGGAGGAGAAGCGGCAGCAGCAGTACAAATAGTTTCGATATGCTTCGTGCTATGACAAGGCTGGCCTCTGAAAAACCTGTCAAACCATCCAGAATCAGGCTTGCAGGCAGCTCTTCCTTTTCGCTGGAAGCTCCGCAGATTCGGGACATACCGAACCGAGTCGGCGAAGCCCTCGCAAGCATCGCGTGCGGCAACAGGGATCGTTTCACCCGTCACTACCACGCGAGGCACCCATGCATTGCACGAGGTGGTGCAGCCGCAGTCCTGCTTCGTCCACCAACTTCGATCGAAATGAAAATGCGATAGTTTGCAGGCTGCCTCTCGTGCTTCACAGGCAAGGACGATCTCAGAACTCATCGCCGTAGCCTTCCTCTTCTCCCTCACCTGCAAACAGTTGCGCTGCTGTGCGGCTTGGCAGCCGCCCTGCTGACCCATGTTTCCTGTACACATCCAGGACCCCTTCGAAGCCTCTACAAGCCACTGCTGCTATCAAAGGGTAGCCACGCGTTGTCATACGCAGGATATGGTTGTGGTTTGCTACACTGCTAGACCTTTTGGGTTGCACCGACGATAATATGGAGATGGCAGGAACCAGGAACTCTGCACGATATCAGACTACGAGTTGTAACATGCTGTAACATGTTTACACTGCACTCATAGAAACTCATCATAAAAAATCACGACATGCAACGCTATGGAAAGTCGACATTGTAGTAGCATGCTGCAACATGATACGCCACCTGAGCCCAAGCAACGTGAACCATCATGATACCCGTCTACCTAAAGCCTAAAACCCGACACAAGGTCCCAAATCCCCGACCCCTAAACCCTGCATCCTAAACCTAAAAACCTTCGGCTTCCCTTTTTGGCAAGGCTTCGCCTGCAAGAACACCTCCGACAGGGGTCAGGCAGGAAGGCCCAGGCCGGGGGGTGTCCGAAGGGAGACCAAGAAGTAGTGCAGGGTGTCGTGCTTGGCGGCACCACAAGGACGCGCTTGAAAGCACGGGAGCTGGTCCATTGAGCATCGGCAAGGATGCCAAGCAGAAACCCACGCTCAAGGTCAAACAGGGACGCAAGCAGGTGAACTGTAGCAAAGCGGTCAACCCCACTGTGCTGCACACGAATTGTGCAGACGAAAGGCCCGGCGCCAAGCTCAGAGCCGGGCGGCCTCCAGAAGCTGATGAGCAACCGCAGACTGCTCAAGAGTGAGAAGCTTCAAGTCGCCACTGGCAGCGCGAAGCGTGAAAGGAGAAGGCCAGGTCCACTGAAACTCAGACACAAGTGGCCAAAGAAGCGACACAGGGCCACGTGGCGTAGCCGCACGGTGCCTCCAAGCGGGCCATGCACGCCGACAGGCAGCATCAGCCAGCAGACACTGCTGAAGGGTGCAAAAGCCTTGGCAGAACAACGCCTGAAACGTGTTAGTAAGGTGGGCCTGCATGAAGAGTAACAGGACAGCATCAGCCGAATAATGTGCCGCTTGGGGCCCAGATGGCGCAAACGATAGCTTGCTTGAGCTCTTGCAAGGGCCGGTCACCCGCAAAGCAAGTCTCCAGGCCGTAGTTGGCAAGGCTGGAGGCAGCACATCAAACCAGCTGAGCCTTCTGCAGACTTCTGCAGGAGGGGAAAGGGAGCACAGCGGGCGCGCTTAGCAGCTTTACGCGCCTTCGAGAAGCGCTCACACTGAATCTGGGTGCGACCAGGACCTCCAAACACGCTTGGCAACCCCAGTCCTTGCTAGCAGCCTCAACCGGGAGAGGCTGGCCTTGAAGCTGCAAACGGCCGGTGCGGGTAGTAGCCCAACCGAAACTCTGTTAAGCACGTTTGGTTTCTGACCAGTGAGGCTCATGAACTCTTCGGTGAATAAAAATGCCACGCCGCAGCCCACGAGAGACTGGAACAGGACGGCCACCCTCAGTCTCTAGCGTAGCATCATCCGCGTAGCTGCGCACCGAGACAGCAGTTTCAGAAGCGACCGCAGGTCCACATCGACATGAGGAGGTTCATGCCGATGCAAGCAAGAGCATCACCCTGAGGAAGGCCACGGTTCACACTGAACTGAACTCCCTCCCGAGGCCATGAGCAACTTGCGAGAAGCCCGTATCAGCCTATTGGCACGGCTGACGTGAAAACACCGATGCCCAAGCACGGTAGGCCAAAGCAGCAACCGTGATGGGCCTCTGGTCTTCCTCAGTGGAGTCCTTGGGGACCAGGGCAACAACCTGGAAGCAAATCCGGAGGCCAACGCCCTCTTGAGTCCTGCACGTCGTTAAGGAGGTCAGCAAGCTTCTGCAGAAGAAAGTCAGGCCAGTTGTTGAGCTCACTGACAGCCCAACCATCAGCACCACCAGACGAGGTGTCGGACATGGAGCGGATGGCATCACCCAGGTGAGCGGCCTCAATCCTCGGTTGCCACCCCGCCTCCCACGTGTTTTGCCCAGGCTAAGACGGCTAAGAAAGGTGCTGGCACTCGGGTGGATGCGCTCTTTCTCTAGCTCCTGCTCTGTGTGATGTTGTCCCGCCCGACGCCCGTCCGCCAGGATTCTGCCTCGGCTACTACTTGGGTTCCTCCCAGTGCGGCTGCCTGCGATGAGCATGTGCAAAAGCTTTGGTATGTCGCCTTCCTGTGACCTGCCTGGTCGTCCCGAGACGGGTGCGCGTGGCTCCGCCTCGTCTTTCGGGACAGCGTTGCTTCTCCTGCTACCGCGCTTAAGAACGCGGCTCGCTGGCGTTTTCTCCGGTCCCTGGAGCAAGCGGCTAGACTTCGATGCTGCCACTGCGTCTGTTGGTGGTCATCTCTGTCAACGCTTTGTGAAGTAAGTCCCTGCTGAAGTGTGGAGCGGCTGGTTTGCCACCCAAGCTTAATTCTCCGGACTACCATGCCTTTGTCTTGCTGTTGACTTCATCTCTGCTGTGAACCGGCAGCATGAGGCTGAGACTCGCTGTTGCCTTTCCTCGTGGCGGTGGCGGGATCCCGCGCAAAAGCGTCACATTTTCTCTTGGGTTCGTGACTGCGGTGCTCCTCCTCTGGTCTCGGTCGTGGACTTCGATGCTTTTTGGCGCCGTTTGCGTCAATATGCTGTCTCTGCGCCGGTTGCCCGTGCAGAAGTTCAAGCATTATCACGCCACCCGCGCAACTGAAGCTGAGCCAAGGTGTATAGGAGTCATCGACAGGAGAGCTGAAGTTCCCGAACGCTACCCCATGCAACACATTGCTCGGTCCGGTCACGGATTCATGTCGGAACTCTGTGCGCCACCGGGGTAGCCATAAAACACAACAGCATGCAAGGGATCAGAGACAGGCGAGGCACAGACGGCATGCAGCAACCGACCAAAGGCCTGCAACTGACAAAGGAGCGGGTTCGTGAACGACCGCACCGGCCAAGAAGAAGCAGGAAAGCCTGCAATGTACGGAAAGCGCTCGTGCCTTGGGCAGGCAGACACATTGCAGGCTCATCAACCATAAAAGTGAGCAGCCAAGCGCTGGCACGGATCACGTGCACGAGCGACCAAAGCATCACCCGCACACAGACACTGCAAAGCCCGTCGTCCTTGGACTTCTTGCGCGGCGGGCTCTGCCGCACGTAGGCAGGCCCAGCTGTGGTGGTTGGAGCGAGAACATTGGGCAGCGCGCGTTGCAGCGCTGCAGGTAAAGAGCTGGCAAGCAAGCGCAGAAGTGACGGCGGCAGTTATATCCAGACCCGACAGCTCAGCACTCAGATCACAAAGTTTAGACTTGACCTCAGTCTGACTTTGTTTGAATTCATGCACCTGTGCACCAAAGTCCTGACACGACTCAAACCACACACGCCGGGCCTTGTCAAGCCTGGTACTGACCTCAGCAAGCTCAGCACAGAGCGACTGACGGATCGCAGAGACATGCTTGCCAAGCTCCTCACGCAAAAGCAGCGGAAGTGGCGATGCAACAACCGGTGGCGGCTCAACGTCCATGGGCGCTTGAGCAGTGGTGCTGCGAAAATGTGCCTCACCACTCACAGGCTTGATCAACAAGAGCCCAAAATTGACGTAGCAGCGTGCAGCCGGCGGAGGGCTAGCTGCATGCACAGTCCACGCACTACGGTTAGGCTGACCGGGACTGACCGTCCTGCCCCACTCAGGGAGCAACGAACGCACCTGTCCGTGCCTGGGGGGAACCCTGCAACAATCCAAGATGGAGTGGGCACCAGGCCGATGATGTCATCTTGATAGCGCGTGGGGTCCAAGGCCTGTCTAGCTTTCTTCAAGGGCAGGGCAGCAAACCGGGTAGCATACTTGCCATCCTTGCGAACCAGCCTCTGGCAACCCTCACATCTGCATGCCTGGGCAAGAGCCAAGGCATAGCTGACACCCGACGGTCCGCGGAGCCATACAGGCGGAGGATGGGTATATGGGTGGTTCGTGCCTTTAGTCAATCAGCGCCTGAAAATGATACCAGAAGCGCCGCTTTTGGCCTCGAGTGCATCAGCCTTGTTAGCAGAGACTCGACATTTGACAGTAGACGGCGTTGCCGGATCCGTGGGGCGAAACACATTCTACAGCTCCGTGGGCTGAGCATCGAGGTGCTTGGACAGAAGTTCCGTCCACGCGGGGCCGACTCGACTTGAACCCTGGAGCCCCAACCCAAGGCCCGAACGCTCCTTGTGGTTTTTTTTTTAGGGAGGCCCTGCGCGCTCTGCTCCTTGTGGTTTAGGGGTCCATGGTTTAGGGTTTAGGGTAGAGAGTCTAGGGGTTCAGGGGTCTGGTTCTTGTCGAAGATGCGAGATTACAAGGGAGACTTGTTCTTGAGAATGGCGTAGAGGACACCCTGAACCATGGACTTCAAAGCAACCCCAAAGCAATCACGCTCCTGTTCTTTTGGCCCATAACACACTCTCTGAAACCGTGCCTTCTGCAGTTTCGATTCCAACCTCCTCGTAGTCCTGCGTTGCATCGCTTGCCGTTCAGTCGGGCTACAAGTTCCGCGAATCTTCCGGCATAGTGTTGTTGCTTCCCCACGAGATTTTTTACAGGTGTCAGCTTACCCTAATTGGAGTTATAAGTAGCTATAGCCGCAGTTACCTTATGTACAAACCTACTTTTGCACCCTAAACCCTAAACCCCAAACCCTAAACCCTAAACGGCCCTAAACCCTGAACCCTAAACCCTAAACCCCAAACCTCAAACCCTGAACCCATAAACCCTAAACCTCAATCTCGCGGCTTTTTTGGGGGACTGCGACCTCAGGTCTCGGAGTTTGGGCTTCAAGGGGCCTTGGGGTCCTTCAGCGTAAAAGAGCCCCGAGCCCAGAAAAGCCTCGGCGTTTTGGGGGTTTGGAGTTTGGAGGTTTAGGGTTTGGGGTTAGGTTAGGGGTTTTGGGGGGTTTAGGGGTTTAGGGTGTATGGTTTAGGGTTAGGGGTTTTAGGGGTTTAGGGGTTTGGAGGTTTAGGGGTCTAGGGTGTATGGTTTAGGGTTAGGGGTTTTAGGGGTTTAGGGGTTCAGGGTTTAGCGTAGGGTTCAGGGTCGTGGGGTATTGCCCGAAGCTTGTTGCGAGCCAGGCGTGATCTGAACCACACGACCCAGCAGTCAAGTTGAACAGTCAGGCGTAAGCGTCGGTTAGCGAAACGCTCCAGAGACATCGTCAAACGGATGATATGTGCGACTGGTGCACACCGTGCCTGTGCAGACGCTGCATGCTATGTTGACCTTGACACCCAAGCCCTGCATTAAAGTCCTCCGAATGAGAATCCAAAAAACACGTGCAAACCCAAATCCAAACACTCACGCCCACAGCGGCCACTGCGAGTCCCACTAACGTCACCCTACCTACCCGTCTGCTCAGAAGTATCACGAAAACTGTAGCTCAATCGATCAGCAAACTCGCAAAATCCAGATGAAGAAGATGGAAGATGAAGACCTGGCAGCATCAATGAAAAAGACATCACCAAAAAAGAAGCTCTGCATAACGCGCCCCCTCACACTTTCTACACCCTGACCCATCCTCGGCTGAAAACTGCTTGAAACAGGGTTTAGGGTGTAGAGCTCAAAAGCCCAAAGTTTAGCCTTGTTGTCGGGCCTTCATAATTGGAATAACGTTGCGGGTTATGTTCTACTATCACCGCCCCTCATCCGAAGCGCAGAGGAAGCAACCTGCGACGAGTACCCTCAGTCCCGCACCATGAACCCGGTTAGAAACCCAACATCTCTATACTCTATACAAACCCAAACCGAGTCAAACCCCCAGGGAAACCCGGATTATGGAATCTGTCAGCGACTACAAGGCCCCCAAAAAAACCCGAAGGGAGACCCAGTCTACAACCCTGAGAACCATCGGAAAACACCGAAAGACAAAGAACTCTCAAACCCATACCCTATGCCCTAAACCCTAAACATCCCTAAACCCTAAACCCTAAACCCTTTACCCTAAACCCTAAACCCTAAACCCCTAACTTACAAAACCTTGAAGTTCCAGCTCAAAAACTTCCAAACCTTTGTCTGGCTCCTTCTCCAGGGCCGCAAGGTCCTCCCTGGCCTCCGAGAACTCGCCTTCCTCCATGCCCTCTCCTCGAAAACTTTTCCGCATTTGGGGCTCATCGCTCTTTAGGGTTTAGTGACCTTTAGGGCTTAGGGTTTAGGGTTCAGGGTTTAGGGTTTAAGGTTCAGGGTTTAGATCGGTTTTTTTTCAAGGGGTTTAGGGTTTCGGATTTCGGGTTCTACAAGGCGTGGTATAAGAGCTCCTTATCGGGTTTTGGTGGTGCAGGATTCAGGGTTTCTATGGTTCTAAGGAGCCTTCCTCCATGCCCTTCAGTGGGCTCTTCGGGTTTTGGGTGTAAAGGCTCTTCGGGTTTCAAAAGACTGACAAGGCTCCGTTTAGGGTTTAGGGCTTTGGAAGATGCGAAGACGTCTACTAGGTTTTGCAAGGTTTGGGGTTTAGGGTTTCAGAGGGTGTTACAGCTTCTGGGCTTATACTAGGTTTTGTTTAGGGTTTCAGAGGGTGTTAGAGCTTGTGGGCTCGGACTAGGTTTTGTTTAGGGTTTCAGAGGGTCTTAAAGCTTCTGGGCTTATATTGGGCTTCAACGGTTTTGGGAGTGGGGCTTTGGCATGTGCAGGGTTTGCAGGGTTGGGCTTAAACGCGAAACCCTAAAAACCCCGACGCCCTAAGCTTTGCTGCCAGCCTGCTTCTCGCAGGCGATCTCCAGCAGATCTATCGGTCGGTTAGAATATACTAAACTATAATGTAGCATACTGTAGTATACTCTACAAATGTACTGCAATATACTGTACTATGCTATCATACACTAAAAATGTTCATACACTGTCATAAACGACTACATGCTACAATATATGTGACAATACACCGCAGCATACTATAATGTAGTTTAACCTTTTGCGGACAATGGAAAACACCTTTTGAAAGCAGCCCAGGTCTCCGACGTAGTGGTGGACGAAGGCGCGCTTGGAGTACATCAAGTCGAACTTGTGGTCGATGCGGGAGAAGACTTCGGCGATGGCGGTGCTGTTGGAGATCCTAATTTGCGNGAAGGCGCGCTTGGAGTACATCAAGTCGAACTTGTGGTCGATGCGGGAGAAGACTTCGGCGATGGCGGTGCTGTTGGAGATCCTAATTTGCGAGGAGCCGGGCAGCTGTTGAACAAAAGGTTGCCAGGAAGGTGGGACAGCTAGCTGCCTTAGTGAAGCTCAGGCAAGGAACATGCAGCAGGCACGCATCACTTTCGCCAGATCACCACCGGGCACCACGGTAGGCGGCTGGTAGTTGATGCCGCATTTGAAGCCGGTCGGGCACCAGTCGACAAACTGGATGGTGCGCTTGGTCTTGATGGTAGCCACGGCGGCGTTCACATCCTTCGGCACCACATCCCCGCCTCACTTGTGAAAAAACGCAAACAATCAAGTGCCCTGGGTGTGTGCAGGTGCGCCACGCTCTGCTGAGTGCCCCACGGTACATCATGCAGCAGGCCATGTATTTGCCGTGGCCTTAGCTGCACTCTGCTATCTTGCCAAAGATAAAATGTAGTTGCTAGCATTCTTCAGCGCAGACAACACAAAATCTACGTGCTGCGCAGTGGCGCGGATCACACTTGACCATCATGGAGGCCGGCTCGAAGACAGACATGGTGATCTCGGCGACGGACAGCTGCTCGTGGTAGGCCTTCTCAGCGGAGATCACCGGCGCATACGAGGTCAGCATGAAGTGGATGCGGGGGTACGGCACCAGATTGGTCTGGAACTCAGTGATGTCCACGTTCAAGGCTCCATCAAACCGCAAAGACGCCGTCAGGCTGGAAATGATCTGNTACGAGGTCAGCATGAAGTGGATGCGGGGGTACGGCACCAGATTGGTCTGGAACTCAGTGATGTCCACGTTCAAGGCTCCATCAAACCGCAAAGACGCCGTCAGGCTGGAAATGATCTGGGCAATGAGGCGGTTGAGGTTGGTGTACGTGGGGCGTTCAATGTCCAAGTTCCTGAGAAGGGCTTCAACATGCCGGATCGATGATTTCTTAGCATCCATATTTCAAAGTTATTGTCGTAACAGGCACCGGCTCCAAATAAAACTGTTCCAAACGAAGACCAGGGGTTCCTGCGGCAAATATCGTACAATGCCTCGTTGTCGTACCTCGGCTTTGAGATTCTGCACCAAGAGTCATGGATCTATGGTTTGTTGTCATGATCGCCGATCGCACTGATTGCTTGAATCCAAGCTGCATGATGGTGACATCCGTGTGTTCGAGGAGTGAGTGCACGCACAGGACTGTGTTGTAGGGCTCTACAACAGCTGTGGCGACTTGCGGGCAACACCACACGGTGAAAGAGATCTTGCTCTTCTTGCCATAGTCCACTGAGAGACGCTCGAGCATGAGGCAACCCAGGCCGGATCCTGTGCCTCCGCCGCACGCGTTGTACACGCAAAATCCTTGAAGACCGGTGCCTGCAAACAATGCGTTCATTTCTTCCCACATCTTTGGCTTCAGGTTGTTCAATGTGCGGGAGGGTTTNCCTGTGCCTCCGCCGCACGCGTTGTACACGCAAAATCCTTGAAGACCGGTGCCTGCAAACAATGCGTTCATTTCTTCCCACATCTTTGGCTTCAGGTTGTTCAATGTGCGGGAGGGTTTCGTTGCGTAGGGAAAACAAAGCCTAAAACTATCTCAAGCAGCTGAAGCACAGTTGTCCGCAAGCTTTCTGATTCGGTCGAGGACCAAATCAACGATCTCTTTCCCGATCGTATAATGTCCACGAGCAAAGTTGTTTGCTGCATCTTCCTGCATAAACAAACACTTTGAAGCTCTGGGCTGGTGGCACCATCATAGAAACAGCAACAGACAATCATCATGTCGTTATGCTGGACTTCTCCCAAAGTCCTTGCCGGAGATGAGCTGTTCCGGGTGGAAAAGCTGCCGATACGTCCCTGTGCGCACTTCATCCACGACTGTAGGCTCCAAATCAACCTCGGTAGTATTATGTTGAATCCAAACGTGTTGCTTCTACGTTTGTTCTAAGCATGCTTTGCTGATGGTTGCTTGCGGCATTCAACATCGGTCGCGTGATTCCCCACTCACAATCGCCTCCAAGCAACCATCACACAGCGGGGCACGTGTTTGCCAGCACCGGTCTCGCTGAAGAAGGTATTGAATGCGTCCTGGCGGGGTCTATGATTGGGATGACAAATGCATCCTGGCAAGAGATATTCTGCACTGCACCGTGTCTTGCCGGGCCTCTAAGGATTCAAGCACCCCGCACACATACGGCTGAATTTACAGAAAGTGCTGGCAGATCGAGCAGCACGTCTTGACTTTGCCAAACCTTGAAAAGCCTACCTGCTGCGCAGGGAACTTTGTGTGCTGACACAACAGTAGAGTCCAGATCCAAAACCGCAAATATGCGATTTGAACTTACAATATGCCGGTATGTGGCCAGCCAAGCTACGCGGCCAGACCAAGCCGGATTTGCTTACACCGTGGGTTCCGATAACTTCATGATTAAGATGCCTATGCCTTCCTTTGAGTATGCTGGGCTTTCTCGGGTCTACAGATGGTTGTTGGATGGACCGACCGAAACGATGAAGCTTCTGTCAATATGATAAGTCCACACCAGGACAACCCGGGCCCCTATCTAGAATCGGGGCAACCCCATCCACTCACGAGTTCAAAGGCTGAACTGCACGACACTGACCCCAAAAGCCGGAGTGCATGTTCCACTCAAGTCTGTAATGGCTCCTAGGTCGTCTCGAACGCTTTACTACCTGAAGCCGTATCTGGAAAACAGGCTGAGATGCGTCGCCACCGCCGATCCTGAGCACTATGTGTGTTATTGTGTTTGTGTGTGCCAAGTTAGTTACAAGAACCAGAATGAGAAAGTGTTGACTCTGCCGGAAATGATGAGCATGATTCTATAGTATGCTCCTGCTTGTGCGGTAAATCTCGTCTTCTTCTTACCAGCAATGGCAGGGAATACTACTACTACTACTACTACGGCTACTACGGCTACTACTGCTACTGCTGCTACTACTGCTACTACTGCTGCTACTGCTGCTGCTGCTGCTGCTACTGCTACTGCTGCTGCTGCTGCTGCTACTGCTACTGCTACTGCTACTGCTACTGCTATTGCTACTGCTACTGCTACTGCTACTGCTACTGCTACTGTGCTACTGCTACTGCTACTGTGACTGCTACTGCTACTGCTACTGCTACTACTACTACTACTACTACTTTTGCTTTTGCTTTGCGATTCGCCAATGCTCAGCAGCATCCTAGCGTAAGGCCCGGCGATGCATGTTTGCATCGGCTTCTCAATGGAAGCGCATAGCCCGTTGAAGGAATCACTTTAAGGAATCGCTTTAAGCGACCTTAAGAAGTGAAGTGAAGTGAACACCGACCCGTAGGCCCAAGCATGTTCAAAAGCGTGCCAGAAGAATGCCGAAAAAACCGCCCGAGCCGATAGCTCCCACATGCGACGGCAGGCAATTCTGAATCTCAGTGCTGTCTGTACTGTGGCATCTGAGCATTGGTAGCGGAGCCACCAAAAAAACACCAGTTTACATACACTGAATATAAGATCAAAAGGAATGACTCATGTACAGCATTCATGTGTTGGTCAGAGGCGGGTTCCCGCACCATGGAAAGTCACCTGAGCACTGTGTAACTTCCAATCCTCGGTCTGGAATTGCATTTCACCGCTGAGAGCCCATCAGTAAAGCATCAAGGCGAGCAAGACCTCGGTGCAGTATGTAAGCGATGTCAATGAAGCTCAAAGGTTGACAAAAATGCAGTGTTTTGCGTGTAAGCATAGGCAGGTGAGAACAGTATTCATTGCACTTTTTCCCCATGAGATTGTAGTCCAACTGCACTGGCTTTCATGCCGGGTTGAACCCAAAGTCCACAAGCATACGCATCTCATCTGTTGTAAGCTGTGCAGTATGCCGAGTGTGGTAGGCAATAAGGACAAGTCGATCACCCTGCCAAGGCATGGTGGCGTGCTCGACACGCGGGTGAAAACGCAGAGGGCATGTGACATCATGTAGACGCCCTGTCGGACCGCTGGCGCCCAGAGCTGTATCACCACCCGAGTCCTTCAGCCACACTTCGCCGCCCTTCCAGACGCTGCATGGAATCAACATGTTGTCGTGCTCACAGTCGTTCTGCATGTCTCGATGTGGCTTGGCAAGCACGTTCATGGCAAAGGAAACCGCGCTAAAATTGAAGTTCATGTCCAAAGCCCTGACGATGCCAGCTAACAGCGCTGAAGAATTCGGACTGTCCCGCAAGCTTCTGGAAAGACCACGCAACGGGCCGCGTGACCAGGCGCCTGTGGAGAAAGAGCAAGCTGGATGCGAACCAAAGCGTACATCATGCTGAGACCAGCGCAGGCCAGCGCCCGCTGGTAAGAGAGCGCACAGACGCTGAAGCTGACTCCACATCACATAACCTTTCTCAAGTATCATGCGCGCAATGACCTCATGATCAATTTGAGGATTCGGTTCGGGAACGTTAGCAATGTTCACATGCACAAGGTGCGGGAAGTATCCCGCCTGGCAGCGAGGAGATGTCGAAGATGTCGTTCCCGAGCGCCTTTTTCCCACGTGACCAGGCTCCTATGGCGATGGTTCGTGTACAAAGGGCAGGGACTATCTTTCGTGGCACCTTAGGGCCAGAGCACCTGCGGCCGTGTCTGAGTTAAAGTGCACAGCTGCAGATCTCAAGAGCTTGACTCTTGCANTTAGGGCCAGAGCACCTGCGGCCGTGTCTGAGTTAAAGTGCACAGCTGCAGATCTCAAGAGCTTGACTCTTGCAAGCCCCCCTGAGTGGAAGTCTCGCTGACTTCAACGAAAACACACAGATCATGACACTCCAGCATTTTCAAGAGGGTCCATGCCTTTGGCCTTTCTCTTGCGACCCGAAAACATTTCCGGATCGTGGACGATACGCCACTGTTGTCCCAGTGCAATGAATCGTGCGAGCTGATGATCCCCCCGCTTCGTGAGTGTGTTGGCGAGCTGAGCATCAGAATGAACCCATCGGATGTGTAGGTTAGTGAGATTCTGGGCTTCTTTCAGGGCTAGGAGTTCTAGATCAATCTTCTTTGAGGCTCCTTTGGGGGTAATGTANGGTTAGTGAGATTCTGGGCTTCTTTCAGGGCTAGGAGTTCTAGATCAATCTTCTTTGAGGCTCCTTTGGGGGTAATGTATGGCTTATCCACCCTATCATAGACATTCCTAGAATCCGTCACCAAAACACCCAAAACTCTTCTAACCAGGCTCTCTGGGTTGCTTGCAGGTGCCTGCCATCCGTTGAACTCGCCCCACGCGTACCTCAGGAGGTGGAGATTATCCTCGCCATCAATCGCTGCGCGGGCCTC
>BGNK01004587.1:0-51758 GCA_003297005.1 Symbiodinium sp. clade A Y106 | reverse complement strand
AGCGTTCTTGACAGCATTCAAACTGAGACTCTCAATGTCTTTACGAGCAGCTTCACGCATGAGGTGCCCGCGTTCCTCAAACATGTACTGTTGGGCTGGCACACAAGTCCGCAGTTTCTTCAAGATTTTACGGCTCTTCGCCGTGCGGCCCTCTTCGGGGCACTTCGACCTCTGTGGTTGGAGGATGCTCCCCTCACTGAGGGAGCCGCATCTTGGATGGCACTGCTCCCTCAAGCACGNGCACTTCGACCTCTGTGGTTGGAGGATGCTCCCCTCACTGAGGGAGCCGCATCTTGGATGGCACTGCTCCCTCAAGCACGAGATGCTTTGCAGCGACACGGCTGGACTGCGCTCCCGCACGAGCAGGGGTTCTCCAGGACTGATGGTCTGGGTCGCCGGCGTGACTTTCACTTCGGCCACACCAGCTTACGAGTGCTACGCCAATGGCTTGAAGAAGCTTTCGTCAGCCAGGGTGTGCACAAGTGTGGGCGTGTTAGGGACGGTTTTCATAGGCCCGACCCTGCGTGTGCTAGGGGTTTAGACCTTCCCAAACCCCCTAAAACGGCAACCTTCAGCTTTGCGGCCCATAGGCATGCCTTCTTGCGCCCGCAAGGACTCTCATCTCAGAGAGCGGCAGCTGTGGCAGGAGCCAGCTACTGGTTACCATCATTGTGGCAAGCATCGCAAGGCGCCTGAGCCGGCGGCCAAGCTTTGCATGTGTGGCCTCATGGAGCCCTCTCGAGCGCATCTCACGTGGGCCTGCTCACAAACTTCAGCGTACCGCACGGCCGCCGCCCTTGACATCCCGGCGGATCGTGCTTCAGAGCGCCTTTTCGCGCCCCCGTTGGAGGCCTACCCTCCGGCGCCTGCCACCTGTCACGATGAGGGGCACTGGTTCTGTGCTTGCCTGGGCACCAGCTATGGGTTTGGCTGGTGCTGGTTCATCCTCCTTTCTGTCTGTGGACTCCTTTGTGTAGTACGAGTACTCTTCCTTTTCTTGCGGGGCCTGTGCCCTTTGTCGTTTGGGAGGCGGGGGTGGTGGCGCACGCCACCCTGAGTCCACCGGCGGGCTCTTTGTCCAGCCTTTGCCCTTTCCTTTGGCCTGGCTGGCTTCCTGCCACTGGTTTGCACCAGTCTTTCCTTTGCCCTTTTCTTGCGGGAGGTTGCGCGACTTTGCTCCTGCCGCTCTTTCTCTTTTGCCTGGCCGGTTCCTGTTCTCCCACTTCTTGAACTCCGATAGGGTCCTTCTGGCAGGAGTGTTGCCTTTGCCCTGCCCTGGTCCTCCACCAGGTTGGGCTGAGCGGCCTCGCGGGTCCCTTGAGGAACCTGGTTGACCACCAGGGCTCGGCACACCAGCCTTTGGCTGGTCACCAGCTTGCGCTGGCTCCATGATGCTCGACCCAGTAGCGACTCCAAAAATGCTTCCAGGTCATCCAAAGACGGCAGAGCGTGTGCAAGGGGTGCCACCGTAGAATAACCGGCATCGCGGAGCTTGCTTGACCTGCACTGCATCAGGTACTGTCCATCTGGTCAGCAAGTTCGTGAAGGCCGTGCTGTCATCCAACATGATGGAAGGAGCGGCCATGGCAACCGAGGTTGGACCCTGAGAATGATCAAAAAGGGGGCTGCCTGACAGCCAAGCAAATCGGCAACACCTGAAGCAGCATACTTCAGAAGAAGCACCAAGGCAAGCACTGGACCCGGAAGGACTCTATCTGGGCCGAAGGCTGAAGGCAAAATATAACGGGTCTCTTAGCCCGGCTCAGCTCCGGAGAATTCAGAACTGGAGAGTTCTACTAACATTAGTTGTGCTTGCTACGGCGGAATTCTCGGAGGGAATAAAGGCGGCTATCCCGAAGGGAGTACCACTCAAGGTTGTTTCTCAAGGAGTGCCGTTTGCCCACGCAGTAACGGGCTAGAAGCTGCAAGCTACGAGGTTGATGGGTGGTCTTATTCCCGCCACCCATGACCAAGACGAGCAGAAGAAAGTGCAAGCTGTAGAAGGCCAAGCAGGAAGCGAGCAGCGAACGTTGCCTTAAATAGGATAGACGCGTACTGACAACTAAGACTTGCACTAAGCGTGGCGTGCGACTCGGAGCACNCACTTGAAAGCGAAACATGCAAAAGCTGCAGAAAGCTCGGCATCTTGTGATGGTAGAGCAGCGAACCCGAGCCAAATGAAGGGCTAGGGGCCATAAGGGGCCAAAAGCAGAAGCTAAAGGTGCCAGCCTAGCAGCCATTCACGCGAGCACCTGGATACAAAAAGCTGCGATTATCATGTGATAAGACTAGGAGTACCAACTGGCGTGCTCCCACAGGGTGAGACGTAGCGGGTGAAGCGCAAACACTGTAGATAATGGGCTGCCCCGAAGCCCTTTTCCTAATTTCTNGGAGTACCAACTGGCGTGCTCCCACAGGGTGAGACGTAGCGGGTGAAGCGCAAACACTGTAGATAATGGGCTGCCCCGAAGCCCTTTTCCTAATTTCTTGTTTCGAGGATCTTGGCAGAGTCTTGTTCCTGGCCAGTGCCGGTGAGACAGACACGACGAAAGCTTGGGAGGGCGGGTGAGGATAAAATTGTCTCGACGCCTAGCAAGCACAACTAGAGCCAAATGTTGCACGAACCAAGNTGCAGAAAGCTCGGCATCTTGTGATGGTAGAGCAGCGAACCCGAGCCAAATGAAGGGCTAGGGGCCATAAGGGGCCAAAAGCAGAAGCTAAAGATGCCAGCCTAGCAGCCATTCACGCGGAGAGAAGCGCCAACCAGGGAGTTGGGACAAGTGGTGTTTGTGGATGGGGGAAGCTGGGAAACACCAGGGAAATTCCAGTACCCCAACAAGTGGAAGTCACAAGGGCTATGGACATGGATCCGTCGCCGAATTCCAGAACACTACGATGCACTTTTCGACCTAGTGCAGGAGCACTATTGCTCCATCCACCTCCTGCTGGAGGCGCTGCTCACCAAGATCTCGGAGATCCTTTCCAAGGATGAGTACGAGCAGCTCATCCGCAATGCCATTGAACAAGGGGCTCTCACTGAGACCCCACTGGGTGCCACGGGTTTTGCGATGCCAACCACACGCATGTCCTCCAACCACTTGCCAGATGAATGGAAAGTGGTGGACATGAACATCCCGTGTCACCCAAACTGGTGTACTGGTGTTGGTGTAACCAGGGCAAGCCAGAGCAACCAGTGACTGGTGCTGTACCAGTGAACTGGTGGTCCTGAGGTTACCAGGTAGTTGGTGTTCTGCCGTAGTGTAGAAACCAGGAAACTGGTGACCAGGGCCAAAGTGCTCTTGAACCTGGGTTCTCCAGGAGCCACAAACCAGTGAAAGGTGTTCAACCATTCCATTGGTGTAGCCGTAGCAACCAGCATAGCTGGTGTGTAGTCCTGAACTCACTAGTGCTACGAGCTAAAAGGCTCCGCCCAGGACACCAGTACAGACCTGTCGTAGACAGGAGGTGTAACTTAGCGAAGTCTCACCCAGCCCAAGGCAGCGAACCTCTTTCGCCCAGAAAGAAGAAAATCCCATGCTACCTTGGATGTCCTGATGTTTTGCATGCTGAAGCTGTTAGGAGTGCTTTTGAGTTAGGTGAGTGACTGCACGTTCGTTTCGTCTCGTTTTGGTTTAGTTCTGACGTGCTTTGCTTGGAGACAGACAGCTGTAGTTGTTTCACTGTCAGTCAGAGCCCAAAGACGCTGAGCTGCGCCCGCGTTTGGCTCAAGAAAAAGACCGAGTGCTACGCGCTCTGTTTTTCNCTTTGCTTGGAGACAGACAGCTGTAGTTGTTTCACTGTCAGTCAGAGCCCAAAGACGCTGAGCTGCGCCCGCGTTTGGCTCAAGAAAAAGACCGAGTGCTACGCGCTCTGTTTTTCACATAGATGCTATGCATGGCACAATGGATGAATGGATGGAGGATCATGGAGGTCAGCACGCAGCAGTAGTCAAACTCTTGCAGCCTTGCACGCATATCTGATCTGAAAGTGAATCTGGTAACCTGAATCTGACTGTGACAGTCTGATTCTGACCTGATGACCTGAGGAATTTCGTCTATCATCATCATCATGGCATCATCATAGCAATCATTATCAGAGGTTTTCGGTTTTCTGATTTGATCTGATTCAATTGATTCAACGATTCAGTGACATTCAGTGTCAGCTCCATGTATTTTCGTCAACTCTATCACACAATCATCATCCTTTCATCAGGTTAGGTCAGAAGTCAGGCTGAGTCAGGAGTTGCTGAGTCATGGTCCAATTCTCATTGATCAAATCAGTTCAGATCAAATATACATCAGAAATCAGAATTCAGAATTCAGAATAACTGAGACGACTGAAACTGAGACTCATCTCAGACTCTCGCTCTCCGCTCTCGGCACTCGAGCCTCTAGCCTGGCGGACGGACGGCTCTGACCGGCCCGACCCGGTCCGAGCGGGCCGGCTCTGGTGAGTCTGGCTGCTAGACCTGGACCCTGGCCTTCTCTCGACTCGGTCCGGTCTGACCCGGCCGGCGCCCAACCTAGCTAGCTCGCACAGCCAGCAGGGTTTGAACTCGTTCCAACCCATGGGTTGAACCGTTCCAATTCGTCCTGCGGTCACAAGTCATGGTAGGGTCTTTTAGAACTTTCTTTGTTTCTTTTCCAGCACGGTTCGCGATCGCCGCGAGTGTTGCGTCAGTTGGAAGCTGAGAGCTGTAGAAGATTGCTCGAAAACTGATTTGAGCAAAACTTGCACCTTCTCGTTTGTGGGACGAATTCTGCTGACAAGCACCCTGTTCCGTTGCCGAGCCGCTGTCCCCGCCATTCTTTCCTGTGGCATTCAACCTGGGTCAGGCGTTCCCGAACTGAAGTACTGAGTCAGCTGCGCTTGCTGTGCTGTCGGAGTCTGGCCTGCAGAGGCTAAAGGCCTCAGGTCTACTCCGGGGCGGTGAGCAAGCTGAAGCACGGCGGCACGGCACAGAAAGGAGACTCTTTCTCTTGTTGCCACTGCGGTCGTTTCACCCTTTGAAGCGAAACGACATCTAGCTGGAACAATATGGATTGCGTCTCTTTCTTCAACTCTATGGATCCAACCCCCTTTGGCAGAGGCTTAGGGGGGGCTTTAAGGGGGGCGTTAAAGGGGCTTTAGGGGTGGACAACGGGGGGCTTTCAAAAGACCCCTTTGAAGGGGCTTTAAAGGGGGCTTGAAGGGGGGCTTAAAGGGGGGCTTTAAAGGGGGGCTTCAAGGGGGCTTCAAGGGAGCTTTAAGGGAGCTTCAAGGGGGTTTCAAAGGGGCTTTAAAGGGGGCTTCAAGGAGGCTTCAAAGGGAGGCTTCAAAGGGAGGCTTAAAGGAGGCTTAAAGGGGGGCTTAAAGGGGGGCTTAAAGGGAGGCTTAAAGAGAGGCTGAAAGAAGGGCTTAAAGGAGACTTAAGGCGGGGCTTAAAGGGGGACTTCAAGGGATGAATTTTATTTTCCTCGTTTTTAACACCCCTAAAGCGTCTTCGTGTGGCTTTCTCCTTCTTGTGGGGTGGTAGCACCGCTTGAACGCTTAAAGGGGGGCTTAAAGAGGGCTTAAAGAGGGGCTTAAAGGGAGGCTTCAAGGTGGGCTTAACGGGGGGCTTAAGGGGTTTCAAGGGGGCTTCAGGGATGAATTTTATTTTCTTCGTTTTTAACCCTCCTAAGCGTTTTCGTGTGGCTTTCTCCTGCTTGTGGGGTGGTGAGCACGTTTTTGTTCATGTCTTTGCGGCGTTCAAGGGGGCTTTGAGGCTTAAAGGGAGGCTTAAAGGGGGCTTGAGGGGGGGCTTCAAGGGATGACTTTTATTTTCTTCGTTTTTAACCCCCCTAGAGCGTCTTCGTGTGGCTTTCTCCTTCTTGTGGGGTGGTGAGCATGTTTTTGTTCATTTCTTTACGGCTTGAAAAAGTGGGGAGTTTTGTTTAAGAAAACAGGGGGAGTTGGGGGGGAGGCTTCAAAGGCGCTTTGAAGGGGGGCTTTATACACCTACTTTTTGGTAGCCTATATGTACATATATACCCTTCAGGGNAAGGGGGGCTTAAGGGGGGCTTAAAGGGGGCCCCCCCCCCTTTGGGGGGACCCCTTTAAAGGGGGCTTTAAGGGGGCTTTAAGGGGGGCTTTAAGGGGGGCTTAAGCCCCCCTTTGTCAAAGGGGGGTGGGCCCATCCTCTTCTTCAGTATTCAGTTTGCTTTGTGTGACTTGTTACTTCTGGGCATCGAACGAGTACGCTCACCAGGCCATGCGATTTTTGTGCTTCCTTGCACTGTCTCTACTTTTTGTAGGAAGAGTTGGAAGTGACCTTTCTCTTGCCCTAACGTGGTCCATGGTTTTCTTTTCAATCTTCGAGCGTACAACTCTCGTCTTCCTGGGTGGCTCTTTTCAAAACAGTCGAAGTAAACCATTGCAAAAAAGTCCACACTTCCTCCAAACAAGAATGTTTGCTCTCCAGTGTGTCTCCCATCATCTACTGGCTCTATATGGACGCATGATTTGGTGTGTCAAATGTTTTTCAACTTGAGATCATAAAACCAATTCTCTGAGTCCAAGTTTTTTGTTTCTGCTTTTTCTTCCATTTGGAGCCAGTCTCACTGTTTGTTCGTGGTCTTTGATCTCGTTGGCTTTTTCAAAACGCTGAACGACAAAAGACCGTCCCTCTTCGTTTGACTCCTCTAAAGCGTCTTCGTGTGGCTTTCTCCTTCTCCTCCCACCCTCTCCTTTAAAGGGGGCTTTAAAGGTCCGTTTTGTCAAAAGGGGGGCCCGTCCTCTCAAAAAGCAACATTTCAGTGTCGTCGTTTTTACATGTGAGTACGGCGCAAGACTCGCCATCGGAGCCATTTTTGGAGTTTTTGCACAGAGAGTTGAAGTTTTGAGACAGCCACCAAAGATGGTATGATCATGTCAACTCTCACCTTTTTCGGGATGGCATCATCGCACATCAATTTCATAGTTTTTCAGTGCCCGTGTTTCAGTGTGATTGCTAATTATATATCCCACAAATATCATATGTCGACGGTTTTTCCGAGCTCCACATCCCGTATGCATCACGACGAAAATGCACGGTGTCTGAAACGCACCACACCAAGGCCATTTCGCCACGTTTGATCTCGATATTGAGTGCAACGAATTGGAGAATGTTGCAGGATGAATGACTCATCACAATTCTGGTGAAGTTGCATCCACCATCTTCTTCGTACAACTCAGTCTCCATGTCTTGTTCTGCCCCATGCTCAGTTCTTTTGGTCTCTCTCGCACTCTCGCTTTTGCTTCTGTTGCTGTATTGTTTTTCTGCCTGTTCTTCCGAACGAACGCCTGTTGCTTCCATTGCAATTTTCATGTCAATCCATATCAACAAGTACTGCACAGGAAGGTGACAGTTGTCGGTAGAACATACAGCAAGAGCTCCGCATTGCAACCGCTCGGCACGTATGTATGACCAAAACCATGTCCCACTGCCTCACATGTGACTGGCACCGGAAGAGGGGAAGAGTTGCGTCAACAGCTTGTACTTGTACCAAGCCATCGGTGCCATTTGTGGGTTTTGAGTTTCGCAGACGTGCAGCAGTGTAGTTGGAGCCGCACAAAGCACAGACATACCGAACCTCAGATGAAGGATGAGTGCTACAGGCGAAATGGCCAGGCTTGGTTTTGGTGCTGCTCACGTGCGGGCATGTCAGTGTTTGCAACTGTCAGGCAGAAGCAGCTCTGGTGGCTGACAGTGATGCAGCAGGCTGTGGCACTACTCTCGGACAGCACATATTCTTTGTTGTGTTTTGTCCTGGAACGCGCTGACGCGTTTGCAAGCAGTGCGAGCGCCAAGGTGGATCAGCATGGACACGGCCGGCACGGGCACGATGCTTCAACTCTGCTCGAGGAGCAGAGGCGCTTGTTGCTTGGGCTTTCGTGGCGGTTTGTTTGTTGATGTGGTTGAACCTTCACGGCCTTCACACGTTCGCTTTGGCTCAAGCGATTTCCAAGCTTTTGTTTGACTGTGCCGGGCAAGTGTGGACACCGGCGCCATCGCCAAGCCCTGACCATGGATGAGAGAAGCCTGAAGCTGGTTGCAGGAGTGGTGCTTGGTGGTGTTGGCACATTGGTTGCACGAAAGCCGCGTTGTTGTCGATTATCTTGCCCTATTTGGAACCACAGTTCTGAAACTAAAGTCGCCAATAATAATATACGGAAAGTTATATATGCGTTTCCAACATCAAACATCATGCCCACAAAGCAAAAAGTCGGAATTGTCAACGCGATCTCTCTGCACACCGACCTTGCTGGCGGACCGACCCGCACTCTGCCGACTGGTGTGAGCGTTCTTGCCAACTCCTCGCAGCCTCAGCACCGGTCACCGCGCAGTTCCTCGTCGCCGCGCTCGCCCGCGCTCGCCCGCGCTCGCCCGCTCCGAGGCCCTCCTTGAATGCTTTGGGCCACCAGCTCGCGTCGGCCGTTGACCGCCACTCCGATCGTTTTCGGCCTGTCGCTGCGCCGCCGCCTCCGTCTCCTGCGGCCCACCCGGCACCAGAAGAGGCCAACCAACCCAATCCATCCGATGCAGAAGCTGACGATTTGGTCCTTGCGGCTGCTGCAGCGCGCGTGCCTGACGCAGCTGCTTCTTGAGGCGTCGGACGGGGCCGCCGGGGGCGTGGCTTCTGAAGACTTCAGACCCTCAACACCCTCTTGATCCCGCTCCTGCTCAACCCCCGCTCCCCAACTGTGTCGGACCCCCCGTCTAGCCGCGCCCCCGACCACGGGTAGGGAACGTGTTCATGTGGCCGGGCCTTCGGGTACCAACAATGAGCACTTACGCATTTTTTCTTGACGACGAGGAAGACAGCCGCTTGCCTAATGGCGAGCGTTGCGACGTCTCCTCGGCCGTGCCCTGGCGCAGCACTTCGCGCCCCAGTTCCAAACAGCGTGCCTGGCGCACCGGTTGTTTGAGCATGTTTGAGCACACGGGTCGGGACCGAGGCCGTCAGCCGCCTGCTCCGCGCCGCTAGTGAAGCCAACCCACGTGTCACTGTCCTCACAGTCGATGCTGTGGGCGCGTTTGACCATGTTGCTAGGGGAGCCATGCTGGAAGCCCTTCTCGCCAACAAAGAGCTCCAGCCCCTCCTCCCGTACGCCCGGCAGTTTTATGCCAGCCCACGATGACGAGGGGCTCGCCACAACGTCCACCAGGGAAAAGGTGGCGAACAAGGGGACCCGCTAATGCCCGCCTTTTACGCGCTTGCCAAACACGCCGCCTTGCACGACCTTGTCAGCTCCAGGATAGGGGAGCCGTGTTCGCGTTCCTCGACTGCCTCACCCCTAGGCGACGGAAGCTTGGCCAGTATCCTTGTCCAGCCTCGCCTTGCCGGGACCCTGAGCCCAGGTCTAACCTGCTTTGTGCTGAATTACATGGAAGAAGGATGCGTGTTTTTTTTTTTCACGCCTTCTTTTTTGGTCGAGCTTCTTCCGCTTGGTCTGCTGCAGTAACTTTCACCAGCAAAGTATTTGCCTATGCTACCGCAGTCTCATCGCAGAGGGAGCTGGCTCGGTGTGGGGGTGTTCGGCGAAGCCCAACACCGCGGCCAGCGGTAATGTTTCATGTTTTTTTTTACTCTTTGTTGCACCTGCAAGTCAAGGAGGGTCCGTCCGGTTCTCGGTGCCAACTGCGGTCTACGGTGGCGGGTTTTTCACGCATCAAGCACGGGCACGGAGGCGGCTGGGTTGAGGAGCCAGAGCGCCTGCAAGGAGCTCGTGCAGCCCTGGATGCAAGTGCGCATGAATCTGCGAAACACAGCAACGATGGGAATTCGACCGGGAAGCTGCTTTCAATGGAAGCAGAATAGTCAGCATGCCTCAACTAAAACCACGCGCAACGCTAACATTTCGCAAGCACCACCTGGTCCAAACGTGTCGGAAGGATGCGGCTACGGCTCGCTGAACAACGTACAATATAGCACCCAGCGCTATCGCTGAACCCACCCAACTCGGGTATTTCATCAGCCGCCAACCCATAGCAATGGCTCAGACTCAGACCGATCAAATGGAAGGCAGAGGCATGCTAACTCATGCCATGCGCTGCGTCAATGCCGCCCACCAAAACGCCGCTTCCGTGCTCGACCGAAGGCCCAGTGACCTCCCACCAGCCTCCGACACGCGCCTCCTTTTGCCTGCCTCAGGTCAGAATTGCTTGCCGGCTCCCCAAAGAACCTTTGTTGGGTTGCCCGCTTTAGCTTGCGGCCGTTCAGCAACTTGAACACAGCCTACAGCATATACAGTCAGCGTCCTTAGTCGCATCGATTTCATGTGATCCATGCAAGTAATTGGGGGAAAGGGTCCGGGGAGGGTCGCATCAACTCTTCCTGAATCCAGGCAAGTACTTGGTGTTTGCCATGATTCGTTGAGCCAGGCAGAAGTCACCCTGCCAAGACACTTTGGTTCCAATCGCTGGATGATTGGAACATGAGCCGGAACCCTCAACCCCAAATCCAAGCCTAAACGCCATTTGTTTCCTTAAATTTCGTCTTTGAACCTTACTCCCGTATGTTGTAGTCGTGCCCGCTCTGTTCGGATCCTTGTAGTAGATGGGGGAACGATTCCAGAGAATCCGCATGCTGTGCACCAGGGTTTGGCAATGCTTTTCGTATCATCCACACATTCTCTGGGTGTGTTGATTTTGTTGTTATTCGTTGTTTGTTGTAGCTTTGCGGCATCTCGGTTTTACCTGAGTTGGTTGTCCACCGAAGGGTTTGTGCTCAGCTGCATGTGGAACCGCTGGCTGTGACGCGCTGTCCCTGTGTTGCCACTGTGGCCAATGTGTNTTGTCCACCGAAGGGTTTGTGCTCAGCTGCATGTGGAACCGCTGGCTGTGACGCGCTGTCCCTGTGTTGCCACTGTGGCCAATGTGTGTCCTGAGCGGATGCTTGCGAAAGCGAGCGTCGGCATGGGGAAAGGCTGCTTTTTATGCCAATGATGTGTGTCTCTAGTGGCTGCCTGTGGAATCTGCATGGGGAGGATCTGTTTTGGGAGGGCCATGAAATCACACCGGAGGGTATCGTTCNGCTTTTTATGCCAATGATGTGTGTCTCTAGTGGCTGCCTGTGGAATCTGCATGGGGAGGATCTGTTTTGGGAGGGCCATGAAATCACACCGGAGGGTATCGTTCACCCCAATATTTTAAACTACGACCGGGTATCGTTCAACCTGATGTAAAACTTGAAACCGGAAAGGGGCGGGATGCTGCGGGCCTAAGCCGCCTTGCATTCTGAGGCATGGGCATATTGAAACACAGTGTGAGCAGCAGATTCATGGTGTTTGTCCCTGCTCCCTGCAATCACAACCGTTCGCAGCCCCGATGTTCCCGAACAAGTTTCCTTTAGTATGACCGATGTTATCAACGATGTGCCGCTCGGTGTGCGCCAGTGAAACTTCTTGTCCATCGTCATCAAACCAATGGTCATGGTCATCAAACCTATGGTTTTGACAGCGCAAACGTTGGGGATTCGCAGGTTCGGAATACAGAGTCGGCTATCTCGCGTGTGGTGTGCAGTTGCGGAATGCTAGGTTTTGCAAGTTCTGGGGTCGACTTCCGGTGTGGGGTTNAGCGCAAACGTTGGGGATTCGCAGGTTCGGAATACAGAGTCGGCTATCTCGCGTGTGGTGTGCAGTTGCGGAATGCTAGGTTTTGCAAGTTCTGGGGTCGACTTCCGGTGTGGGGTTGATTGACTAGCGGTAAAACCCATGTGCAGGCAGCTGGGGTTGACTTACGGTCGCTGGGGTTGACTTGAGGCGGGCGCCAAGTAGTTCAGACATGTTTGATGCAACAGAGAGTAGTAGTAGTCGTCGTCGTCGTCGTCGTAGTAGTAGTAGTAGTAGAAGTAGTAGTAGTAGTAGTAGTGTGTAAGATGTGCTGGTTGCAGCATTTCAGTGCGTTTAGATGGTGTTTGACGAGTTTTGGGTGCATGTTTGGTGTGTTTGTTGCAAGATGTGCTAGCGGCAGCATTTCAGAGCGTTTAGTTGGTGTTTGACGACTTTGTGGTGCATGTTAAGTAACTTTGTTGTAAGATGTGATAGANCCTTACTCCCGTATGTTGTAGTCGTGCCCGCTCTGTTCGGATCCTTGTAGTAGATGGGGGAACGATTCCAGAGAAGTCGTGCCCACAAGCGTTTAGTTGCGGGAAATGATGTTGGATGTTGGTGTTTGACGAGTTTGTGGTGCATGTTTGGTGACTTTGTTGTAAGATGTGATAGATGCAGCATTTCAGGGCGTTTAGATGGTGTTTGATATGTTTGGTTTGCATATCGACATTATGGGCGTGACTTGCGTTTACTTGGGGAAAAGCTTTCTACTAGATCCTGGCGCATTACACACATGAAGTTTCGCGCGAGTTTTGGGCAGGACTTTCCGGGGTCATGGGCGGTTGCGGAAAGCAGCATGCAAGCCAAATGGGCGCGACTAGAACGTTGCGCTGTACCTGTTGTAGATCCCGATACCCCGCCAGACCCTAAACCTAGAAAACAGCTACTCCCACCTGTAGANAAAGCAGCATGCAAGCCAAATGGGCGCGACTAGAACGTTGCGCTGTACCTGTTGTAGATCCCGATACCCCGCCAGACCCTAAACCTAGAAAACAGCTACTCCCACCTGTAGAAGTCGTTTCGTTCTCGTTCCACAGTTGAACCGGAAAGTTAACCATTTCTGGATGTAATCGAGCGTGTACATGAGGAATGGCTGGTCGTCGTGCATTGCGATGCCAATGCTGCGTGTCTTGAGCGGGTGCTTCAGAAATCGAGCGTGTAGTTGGGGAATGGCTGGTTTTGAAATACTGTGATTCTACGGCTGTTTGTGTTGAGCGGGTGCTTCTGAAAACGAGTGTCTACATGGGGAACGGCTGGTTTTCCTCAAGTTTTCGTGAGACAAAAACATTTCATTTCTATCGTGAGTGTGTGCCTGTGAAATCGAGCGTGTGCATGGGGAATGGCTGGTTGTCGTGCGCTGTGATGCCGATATATGCCGATGCTGCGTGTCTTGAGCAGGTGCTNATCGTGAGTGTGTGCCTGTGAAATCGAGCGTGTGCATGGGGAATGGCTGGTTGTCGTGCGCTGTGATGCCGATATATGCCGATGCTGCGTGTCTTGAGCAGGTGCTTCGGAAATCGAGCCCGTAGCTTGCAGCTGCACTGGGACCGCGCTCGTACTGGTCGCAAAAGAGTGTAAAAAAAAAAAGTTGGGGAATGGCTGGTTTTGAAATGCTGTGATTCTACGGCTGTTTGTGTTGAGCGGGTGCTTCCGAAAACACGTGTCTACATGGGGAACGGCTTGTTTTGCCTCAAGTCTTCGTGAGAAAAATACTTTCATTTCTATCGTGAGTGGGTGCTTGTGAAAGTGTGCATGGGGAATGGCTGGTTGTCGTGCGCTGTGATGCCGATGATGTGTGTCTTGAGCAGTTGCTTCGGAAATCGAGCGTGTAGTTGGGGAATGGTTGGTTTTGAAGTGCTGTAATTCTACGGCTGTTTCTTTGTAAGTGTGGTGTTTTACACAATTCCCGCAATACTTGTCTCGATACTTTTGACACTCCATGTCCTTTCCTGCTAGTAAGCACGTGGGTGATGTGACCATGATGCGACCCCATCGCATNGGTGTTTTACACAATTCCCGCAATACTTGTCTCGATACTTTTGACACTCCATGTCCTTTCCTGCTAGTAAGCACGTGGGTGATGTGACCATGATGCGACCCCATCGCATCTGCCCAATAATAACTGTTGGCATCTTCCAGCACAAACTGATGTGACTAAGGCCCTTAACTGTAGCGCATTTCACATTCCATTCCGCCATGGAGTGATAGTGCTGAAAATTGCCACTTCAATTCAGATGCCTTTTGAAAAAGATTAATTAGGGAGGATTTTCTTTTTGCCTCTGCCTCCTCCTCGGGAGCCTAGGCACCCTCCAGCTCGCGGCATAGCCTACAGATCTAACATGGTAAAATTTCCACTGCTAGAGCATTGCGAGCTTAACAAGAACCAGCAAGTCGCTAAGAACATGCGGAAGGCCGTGTGCAGGCTCCTGTCCTGCCACTCGCTTAGATGATTTCGCAGTTTTTGGCCCGATGTTCCGTGATCTTGTTCGGCCGACCTGCTGCATTCACCGGATTTTGGACGCACATCGGGGGTGCTGCCGGCTGGTGCGCTGACGAGAGCGCGTGTACCCTGAGCTCTCCGCCCCGCTGCTGATTCGTGTGTTCGGCATGGAAGCTGGGTGGCGCGGGATCCAATAGGCTGCAGCCGTCGTTTTTCGGCATTGGTGACGTGTTGTGCGCGAGGAGCCCTACATCTGACCTTCCATTGGCTTTGCTGCAGTGTGCCTGGCCCACCGTTGGTGCAGACACCAACACTTTTCAGAGAAAGCCTTTTTTTCTATCACAGAACCTTTCTGATTTTCAGCATGCAGCGATCGGCTTTCGTTTTCTCTGCGGCTGCGTCGAAGTGCTCTCTTTGATTGCGCGGCGCACCACGCTTTGCGAGAAAGGTGGCGGTCTCGAGCCCAGGCGGGGCAATTGTTGAACTTGCCGTACAGCACGACAAGGTGCGCAACTGCATTTTCATATCAAGCGACGCTGTTTATCTCCAATCCCGGGAGCATGTCCTGGAACCGTCACGTTGCGTACGTCCGGCTGCCGTTGCAGCCATAGCAAAACCGCGGTGCCAAGAATGACAAGACTGAAACACTTTCAAAGGCAACGCATCTGGCAGCACTGCAGGCAACGTGTGTGCAGCAGAGTGGTTGCATGTTTCTTCCGTTACACAAGCAATATCGACTCACGTTTGTTTCCAAGGTTTGGCTTGCGTTGCGGCTGTTTCTTGGACGACATTTAGCATGACGTGCTGCTATTGGTTGTTTCGTCTGGGGAACAGGAACGGAACTAGCATCAGTTCCAGTCGTCGAAGGCCGCAAAAAGATCTCTCCGCAAGCTTGCGCGACAAGCGGCATCAAGTCCTTTTGAGTACCATTTGGCCATCCATGCAAAGTTGGACCTTCCCAGCCAATCGGCCTCCTGCTTAATTGCTCAGGGCTTTGAGTTTTGTGATCCGACGTGGCAGTCGCAAGAAGCATGTGCAGCACTTACGTGAGGAATGGACGCTGGTCAAACTGCACAAAGCAGCTGACCTAGCGCAGCTCAAGCAGGCGACATCCCAAGCTATAGGATTGGAGGACTCGCAAAGCCTGCAATTCTACGTTGTGGAACGGGACAGTGCAGGCCGATGTGCACGACTCGCACTGCTCACACAGACGGCATCCCTTCAAGCTATGCAGCTGGCATTGCCGAGTGATGTTCTGCAGGTGGTCGAGTTGGTTTGTACCAACGGCGGCCCGCCAGCTGTATCGGATGTAGCATCTGCAGCGACATGCTTCCCACTGCCGGGCCCATGCTTGCCTCTGATGGGAACAACCTACCAGGTATTGGGACCAGATCCTATGCCAATGTACAATCTAGCAAGGAACGTTTTCCCTCCGAGGGCTACGAAATTTCCCTATGGGGCTACTGTTGGGTCATGCAACGGTGGACGGAAGGAGGCAATCGGTGATTTCCCACCTAGCACCGTCTTCCACGATGATGCCCACACGGTGACGATCTTGACTGCCAGCGCAAGTATTGTAGAAGAGCTCATTGCTCGTGTGCCAGATTTCCCTAAGTTGTGGAACAGGCGAGCCCAGATTGGATTGCAAGATTTCACCGAGAATGGTTTGTTCACAAGCAGTGAAACCTCGGAGGACTGGAAGGCGGCCCACAGTCTTCTCCCACGGGGCTTCAACCAGATCAAAATCAAGAACTTTGCGCCGCAGATCCTCGCAAAGACCCGTGCCTTCATTCGTGAATGGTCGCATTTCCGTGCTGGCCAACGGGTGGAGGGTGTCAACGATTGGCTGACCGCCATGACAGCAGATGCGGTCGTCACCTGCAGCATGGGTTTTGACATGCGCAATGTAGAGCGGCTCGGAGCCAAACAGCCACCGCATAAGTTTGTAGACAACTTCAGAATTGGCTTGGGCGTGTCAACCGGTAGCATCAACGCTTCCTCAGAGTATGGATGGAAGCGGCACCTGCCTTTCTTCAATGCAGCCGGCAGGTTGCAAGCAAAATACAAGGCAGCGAAATCGAACATGCAAGAGCAAGTGGAACAGATGGTTGAGGCAACCCGCGAAGGTGAAATGGGTGGACAGAACTCGATCATCAGGGCAATGCTCGAGGACCGCACAAGCGACGGCAGACACATCCGCTACGGTGCGCTTTATGGCCATGTGGTGAACTTGATGATTGCAGGCCATGAGACGACAGCTGCAACGCTTGGATTCACCATGCAATTGTTGGCACAGCACCCCGAATATGAAGCCAGGGCCTTGCAAGAAGTGCGTGAGGTGCTGCAGGGAAAGACGGAGCCATCGGTAGACGATGTGCCCAAACTTCAGTTTGTTGAGCAGTGCTTCCGAGAGGCTTTGCGCTTGTACAGTCCCGTGACAAGCTTGACTCGGGATGCTGCGCATGACACCTTGCTGGGAGGCCACCGGGTATACCAAGGGCAGCGGATTGTGGTGGTCACTCGGGCACTGCATACGAATCCAGAATATTGGGGTGGGCAGTTTGGAGATCCTTTATCCTTCAACCCTGATCGCTTCTCTCCGGATGCGGTGAAGGACAGACATCCAAACGCGTATCATCCATGGGGCTTCGCAACACGCTCTTGCATTGGCAGCCAGTTTGCCCTCTTTGAGGCCAAAACCTTTCTTGCTTCCATGCTTCTGCACTTCCGTCTCGAGGGCATCCCAGGGTACGAGATTGTGGCCAGCACCCACGCGGGCGGAGCGGCCCCTTCGCCCAAGGACTTAGCTTTCATCGTCTACCCGCGTCCTGGAGGGCCACTTTGGTCGGACACTGGCCTAATGCAGCCGCTTCCTGCATTGGCGCTGACGCCTGATAGTCCGAAAGCCCAGCCCCAAAAGACAAGCCTGCAAAGTACGAATGGCCACAAAGAGAGCGCAGATGGTCCTGTGATGAAGGTTCTTTATGGATCCAACGCCGGTTCCAGCCAAGAATTCGCTTCTCAGGTGGTGGCAGCAGCGGGCAAGGCTGGATTCCAGGCTTCTTTGGAAACCCTGGATGCTGCAGTTTCCATGGGCTCGATGGTGCCAGATGGGCGAACGGTCATTGTTGTCACATCCACTTACAACGGCCTTCCCCCAGACAATGCGTCTCACTTCAAGGAATGGCTGGTGAAGCAGAAAGGCAATGCTTTGAATGGGATGCAATTTGCAGTGTTCGGGGTTGGAAACTCGCAGTGGCACACATACCAGCAGTTTCCGCGAGAAGTGGATGCTGGTTTACATTCCTGCGGTGGTACTCGCATCTGCGGGTTGGGAGCTTGCGATGTGGATAGCTCTTCCTTCGATTCCGATTTCGAAGACTGGCTTGCGAATCTACTGCAGAGGATTGGCGGAGCATCTGGTGGAGCCAACGTCGCCTCGGCCGAGGACGACTCTGGAAGGGACGAGTTCATGCTGGAGAACGGCCCCTTGGACAAGGTCACTGTGCAGGCCGACGTGAAGAATGGACTCGCTGCCATCAACGCCGCCATGCAAACTGCGGCCAAGTTGGTTGGCGAGGCAGCCGCGCCTCCAAGCCGGAACGTCGCTCTTGAAGTGCCTCGGCCGTGAAGCAAAAAGTAGGAACAGAGCATGGGCGTGATGGACGAACTTGTCCTAAGATCAGGCATCGTGTATGGTTGAACATGGTTAAATACATTCGCAGCATGTTGAAGTGTTGGTCGATGGACAGGTCGTTTCGCCGAGCCGCGAGCTGTGCAAGAAGCCTGATGCTCGAAGCGTTCGTCATGTGACGCTGCGACTTCCTGAAGATCATCCAGGCTACCAGCCGGGGGACCATTTGGAAGTTCTGCCTCCAAATGACCCGGCGTTGGTGCAGATGGTCCTCGATGTGTTGCAACTAAGGGAGGAAGCGGCAGTACGCTGGAACCTCAACAGGATGCAGAAGAAATGGCGTAATGTAAATCTGGGCAAAGATGCGGGGTGGTGGGAGAAGCTGCCATCGTTGCATCTAACCGCAGGCTTGGTTCTACAATACTTTCCTGATCTTGCAAGTCCCCCTGGACGCAAAGCATGTGCTGCACTTGCTCAGCTTGCGACAAACCCAGTGGCGAGGGACGAGCTCGTTTTGCTTGGAAGTGATGCTGAGCAGCACAAGATGAAAGTAGCTTCTGTCGGTCTCTCGCTGGCTGAGCTCATGCACAGTTTCAAAGGCAAGCTCGAGTGTCAAATTGGTGACATCCTCGTGATCGCCAAGCCGCTTGCACCGCGACGGTATAGTGTGTCTTCAAATCCAGAGAGCTTGCAGGACAAACGCTTCGTCACAGTCACCGTTGGGCAGGTTAAGTTTACTACCGGTACAGGCCGTGTTCATCGTGGACTTGCATCAACACGTCTTGGAAACATGGAGGTTGGTGATGCCATCCCCGGAAACGTCAAGACGATGCAGTCGAATTTCCATTTGCCGGAAGACCGCCAAGCACCTATCATCATGGTGGGGCCAGGGACTGGCCTGGCACCAATGATGGGCTTCCTGCAGCAGAGAGAAGCCTTGCTGAAGAAGGGCACAAAGGTTGGCCATGCCACGCTTTTCTTTGGATGCCGTGCTAGGGATGAAGACTATCTGTACCAGGAGGACCTTGAGGGTCGGTACTTGAAGTCTGGTGCCCTCTCGACGCTTCACGTCGCGTTCAGCCGGGAATCGGGGCAAAAAGTTTATGTGCAAGACAAGATCTGGGAAGAGAGGGATGCGGTCTGGAGACTTCTGCAAGATCCGAAGTGCACAGTTTTTGTTTGTGGCGATGCCCGTGCAATGGCCCCAGATGTGAAGCGTGCTTTCCAGAAGGTGGTGGAAAGTGGGGGCAACAGCAGCTCTTCCGCAGCCAACATGATTGCTGCGATGGTGCAGTCAGGAAGATACGTGGAAGATGTGTGGGCATAGGTCACGGTGGCATAGGTCGTGGCTCTGGCTTCATCTGCTTACACACAATCGTTTGCATCGGTGCAGTTGGACTCCCACTAAAGTGGTGCTTGCTCGATTAAGCCTGATGGCATCGATTTTAACAGCTGAAAAGTGCAAAGATTTGAAAGCTGTTGCTAACGTATGCAAGGGAAGCTCGCTTGTGTACAGACATTTGGAGAGCAATAGTCTCGTTTCCAGATGTGCTTCCTGCGTGACGCTTAAAAGCACTCGCCGGTCCGTGCCCGATGGCTTCCTGGGACAGGAGACTTGCGGTTCAGGAGAGGCTTCGTTTCATGCCAACACATTGATCTGTTTGGTGCAGGCGAAGCTTGGAGAAGACCGCTGATCGCCTAGGCGATGAGAGCGTCAGCCCGAGCCCATCTCAAACAAGCCCGGCTTCTGGCTTCGGGGCACTCCAAGCCAACTGCGAAGCCTTTCCGGCGGACGCCACCTTGCAGGTGGAGGTCGCAGAGTTGCGGAAGAAGATAACAGCGTTGGAAGCAGATCGGTTTGAACCACCAGAGCTGGAGGAGCTGCAGGCACTGTGCAGTACTCTGGAGTCCCAGAGGCGTGGATTGGAGCAGGAAGTACAGCGTTTGCATGGAAGCTCTGCAGAGCTTGAAGCCCGATTGGCTTCGTCTGCCAATGTCCAAGAAAAGCTTCAGAGCCTTGTGGAGGAGAGCAGCGTCTTGGAAGAAGACTTGGCACTGGAGAGGGCCAACCACGCCCGGCTGGCGGCAGAGGCGGAAGGAGAGCGGGCCAAAACGGAAGAGTTGCGAAGGAGGCTGTCCGAACTAGAAGATGAGAATGCGGCACTTCTGAAGATGGTGGGCTCTCAGCAGGCCTGTGCACAGCGTGTGGGATGCAGTGCTGTCAGTGTTATCAGTTTGCGGTTGAATGTCCTCTACGTTTTTCAGAATTTACACTTCGAGTCAATGGCCCACACAAGGGCGGGCATCAGAGCGCGCACTAGGACGCGTGTGAGTGTTTTTTGGGGATCGTTGCACCAGTCTCCTCCTCCTGGATTGCTGCTGGCACGGCAGACAAATTTACGTTATTCCGTTATTTGGCGCTCATGGAAGTGTGCACAGACTGCTGGGCGGGCACGAGGACGGGCGCAAGGTAACTAAGACACAGAAACCATGTATTTTGCATAGGTGTCTTAATTTGGTACATACATACATACATACATGCGCGCATACCTACATACATACATAAATGGTCATAAATGCATACACGACAAAAACACACATGTACAGACATATGTATATGTCCGTATTATCTCTATATATGATCTCTGCCTCTCTCTATATACCTATACATATATATCTCTGTGTGATTAGAAAATATGTATGTATGTATGTATGTATATATATACATACACATGGTACTCCCCCTCCACATGTATCTAGCCGCTTCTGCATTTCTGTGAGGTCATTCGGCGACTTCATGGTACGCCGCTGCACCCCAGCGCCCTAAACCTTAACCCTATACTCCGTACTCCGTACCGACGAAACTACATACGAACACCAGGAAACCTTGGAAAAGCTAATGGAAACCACCGAGCGCAAGGACCTCAGAGTTTGCACCACCTTGTTCTGGGAAGGGCACGGTGTCCCTTTCGCCATAGGACGACAGTCAAGGCCAACCGTACCTTGCAGATTTGTTTCGTTCTGTGTCAGACTTGTCTAACCCTGCCATGCGGGCTGGTCCTTGCGAAGTAGCATTCAAAAGTAGAACTGGCAACAACCAAGAAAAGGCGGCACCCAAGGAGCAGGAAGCTCCGGAAGCAAGAAACAAAGACCACACACAAGGAACAGGAAACATTGGACACAGCTACCAGTAAATTATGTGGCACGTATGACGCCACGCTGACTGAATGGTTTGAGAATCCTGGTTTTTGCTTTTTATTGCTTTTGCCAATGGATCCAATGGTTTTTCTGTTCGTCAGCCACCGGAAACATGGAAAAAATCACAATCATAAACGCCATTATTTGCAATCACTATGTGGGGAGCCTGACACGATCTTGACTGGATGATTTGAGGATCATGTTTCTTTTGGGTTTCTGTTGTTCTTCAATCTCACGAACGGAAACGTTGAAAAAATCCATGTTTTGGACAAGCTGGCCTTTGCAAAATGTTACAAACAAATCAACGTTTTGGGCACCGGGCTTTCACAAAGCCCTGGAAAGCCCAACGACGCTTTTAACAGCCCACCTTCGCGAAGCATTGAAAAAAACACCGACGGATTTGACATTCAGCCTTCGCGAAACGATGGAAAAAGCAATGTTTTGGACACTGGGCTCTTGCAAAACATAGGAAAAACCAGCGGTATTGAATTTCAACCTTGGTCACCAAATGGCTTTCCACTGGGATTCTGCTTACTGTTCGATGATTGGTCTGACTTTAATTCCTCTCACTTAATTCCTAGTTGGAACTTGGAGGTGGCACCTGTGATGCAGCATTTTGCTGAAACCTTGTCTCCCTGAGAAAGCTGATGTACCTTCAAAAGGCATCAGGTCTTGAACGCTGGAAATCAGCAATGTCCTTGCCGTTGTACCTAACTCCCTTTTTCGTGCACTCAGCCATGCAGGACGCAAAAACTTTGAACCTTCGCGACACATGGCAAAACCAGTGGTTTTCGACACTCAGCCGTCGCGAAACATTGGAAACACCAAAGGAAGGTTTCCACTAGAGGCTACCAAATCAGAGCATCGGAAAAGGCAAAGACGAATCATTCACAAGGAAGAAGGCACAGCGTGGAAAATTTTAGGAACTCTTGACAGTTAAAAGGATGGTAAAGATAAGAATTATTGTGAAAATATTCCCGCACAGTGTATAGCATTAAATAAATAAATTGCATGACGAAGAGGTGTGAGCAGCGTGTATTACATGAGCAAAAACCGTTGCAAAACCAAGCGCTGGATTGAAGTAATGATTTACAGCACCTTGCTGTGGCAATTTATTATGATCACTCCAAGATTCTGTGGGGAAGTCACAAAACCAAGCATAGTTGAATATTCCGTGTTTGCGATCTTAAAACAGAGCCCATGACAGTTGGTCTCGGCGGGTGATTTTTCATATGAATGCTTCATGAAAGTGCCTACACAATGAGCTTTATCAATACCCCTGACGTAAGGTAATACATCTAAGCGATACCGAGTTTCATCCATACCCACTTTATGCATATCATCTTATCCATAGGATAGCGTAGGCTTACAACTGATTCAAAATGCTCTATAGCTTTCAATGGACCTGGCATTTCTGGATATGGGAATCACTTTGCAAACTTGTTTGTATTTTTGCCTGTTTAATTTTTACAGGCTCGATGTTTCCAGTTCTACGCATGGCTATGGCTATGATTCTAACTCTACATCTAGATAGACTCTCCACTCGTTAGCCGCGTAATCCGTAGCCGTCTGAAAACTGCTATCTTGAGAACAATCATCAGCAAGAGTAAGCTCAAAATGATCAAAAGTCTGGTTTAATGCAGCTTTTTCTTGCATCACCAGCAAGCAAGGTCTTCGTTATCATATGATCCTGAAACAATGGAAACTTGGTTTTTTGTTCCTAACTCCCTTTTAAATAATGTTAAGTACCAAGGCCTTATGGAGTTAACCGCTTTTCACACTCTAGAATGGATCTCTTCCCTTTCACTGGTGGCCGATGCTTCATGTGCTATCACATCTGTCCTGCTAATTTTGCGGTTCTAGCTGGCACCCGCCTTTTTGGCTTCTGCATCTGGTAGGTTTCTGGCTTTTACATGCCAGTGAGTTTTATTGTGGTCTCGCCCAGCAAGTCAGAGCTTCGAGTAGTTGTGACCCAGTCTTCTTACCTAATGATGGGGCCGCCTGTTGTATCCCGCGGATAATCTCGAGGATCCATAAGACAAATATTTTGAATCCAAGCAAATAAAGCGATTGCACTTACACGAGCTGTTGTCATCAAGGTAGTACTACAGATTCCGCAGTTAGAACCACTACGCTCGAAGCCATCTGGTCGGAAACGTTTTTGCCGTTAGGCATGCATCTCTTTTTTTTTGCACACGCTACGGGAAAGTAATCGCAAAGTAACACGGGCAATGCATAAACGCACACACACACACACCCACGCACGCGCGCACGCACGCACACACACACACACACCCACGCGCACACACACACACACACACAAAACGGTAGAACATGGGGGGTGGGGGTAGCATCTATACATATTTTATTATATATATATATATGCACATGTACCTGTACATGTATGTATGTATGTATGTATGGCTCTCTATGTTTTGTATAGTTCATATGTAGATTGATACAATCAGCATAAATATGCATATCCAAATGCGGAACCACAAGACTGCAACATGCAGTTGCCACAAATGTAGGGAGACACTGGCATTAGAACAGCGCATGTCTCAAGGCTTTGCCAATCTGGAAGAACTTATTATGAACAGATGTGGCCCAGGTGCCGGTGATGGGTTTGTTTGTTTGGGTTTCCAGCGATGGGTAACGACCAGCATGTGGGTGTGTGAGGCTTTGAGGGTCACTCAATCCTTCAATCCAACACCGTGCGAAGGAGAGCACAGGCCCAGAAGAAGATCTGGCGGTCGAGAGGGCCAACCATGCCCGGCTGATGGCAGAGGCGGAAGAAGAAAAGGCCAACAAGGAAGAGTTGCGAAGGAGGCTGTCCGAACTAGAGGACGAGAATGCAGCGCTTCTGAAGATGATGGGCTCTCAGCAGGTCGGGAATGCAAAGCTGTTGGGAGGGTTTCCAGGTCGGGTCTGATTTCAACGTGATCCTCGAAGTTGCTCGGACGCTGATTTTGGAAACCTCACCGGTTCTCTCCAACAAAGGCATGCGAACTTTGAGCCAAACTGTACGCACATATGTCCTTAACGGCTTTCATCAGAGTCGCTCTACGTCTCGGGGCAATCTGTGCTTTCCACCACAACTCGTTGGTGGCCCGATAAAAAGCAGGACATTCATGTAAATTTTCACACTTGTGACCACTCATTTGCACACCTGCAAGCCATGCCACACGGGCTATAATTTCAGTCAATGAAAGATGTCTGCGCCGTGCCACCATCCACTGCCGAAACATGCTTTTCCGCGCTGGCAAATGCTTGTTCAAGAGCGATCCAAGTCACTCAACTCACCAGCGTTGGAGAGGTGTTGAGCTAGCATCCTTAATGGAGAGAGGTGCTGCATCCTTTTTATCCGAGGCCACTCCCCCTCCTGTCCCTTGTTTCCTACTGGTAGGGCCGTGCGTACCGAGCGTTGCCGGGTATAAGCTCGCTGCATTGTCGACGTCTCGAATTTCCCTTGGCATTAGACGAGGCAGCTGCGCAGAAGGCAAAATGTGCACCGGAAGAAGCGGCGAAGATGCTTGAGTTGGAGCGCAAGTTGTCGGAGTTTGAGGACGAAAACTCAGCGTTGCTCAAAATGATGGGTTCGCAGCAGGCCGGAACTGCAGACCTGCTCTTGATTCTGTTTCCTTACTGGATGCTAGCTCAGGCTGCTGTTCGCCAAGTTGCGGTCCTGACGGTGACTTTGCTGCAACATTGCGCAGCACGGAGGGCCGGCAAGGAGCAACGGACAGGAAGATCGAAAGAGGAAGAGAGAGACAGAGTTGGAAGAAACACCTTTCATGCCGCATGCCCAAAGAATGAAAGCAAAAGAAAGAGCGGGAGATGCTCCCCCCCCCCCACAGCCCGAATCCAGAAGGAGAGAGAAGCTGCCAAAAAGGGAGAATGAGAGAGGGAGAGCCCATCGCCATCGCAAGCAAGCAAGCAATCAAGCAAGCAAGTGAGAGCGAGGTCGTGGAGCATTCTATATGCTCTAACTGCTCTAACATTACGGCCACCCGCGTTTTTGTTGACGCCTCGAGAGCTGCTTACACCGGAAGTCTGCGTCTAGCCGACACACTGCCGCGTTCCTGTATAGAGTGTGGGAGGAGGAGATCCGTCGGGCCGAAAGTGCTCGAATCGCAGTGCCGCCGTGTCAAGTCCACACGCGCAAGTGGCGGCTTCGGACGCTTTGCAGAGGGTGCTGCTCCCGGGAGGTCTCGCTAGCAGCATGCGGGCTCTGCGCCTTCCGCTCAAGATTCTAAGACTCTAAGAAAGAATAGCATGAGCGGAGTGTGCGAGGGGTCTAGCGAGCCGGCGCAGCACGGAAGGGAAATGCTCGTGGCATCTGGAACAGCTTTCTCTGCATGGTTCTTGCTCAGGCCCAGATAGACGAGCTGAAGAGCCAAAATCAGCAACAGCTTCCAGGACAGTTTCAGTAACAGTTGCAGCTTCTGGAATTGCAGGGTGCAGAGGTCAGATGCTTGTCTGCCAGCTAAGGTTCGAGGCGCAGCTGTCAGACAACCGCACTCAATCGCACCAGACCAGACTTCTTGCCCGTGATGTCTGTGTCCAGGCAGCGTCGGATGGTCTTGCTGAGCAATTAGCTGCAAGGGCAATCCTCGAAGCTGAGGCGTGGCCGGAGCTGCGTAAGACTTGTGATTGTAGAATTCGCATGATGTCCGATGTGAGGACGAGCTGCGAGACAAGGCAGGTGCAACGTCAGATGCTGGCACGGCACCTCTGTTGCAATGTATGCGAGGTCCCAGCCGATCCTACGGACGAGGCAGCAGCAGATGTGTTTGCGCTTCCGCCTCAACGCGTTCTGTGCCCTGAACCTCATATTTCTCCCTCAGCCTTTCCTGTGGTTTGGTCCCGTAGTCTCTCATATCATCGGTTAGCTAGTTGTGGGATATGAGGTTCACGCTGCTGCATTCGATCAGTTGCCTGTTCAGGATTGTGTTGAAACGAGTGATCAATCCGTGGCCACTTTGGGTCGAGGCGATCGCCTCGATCTGTAAAGGTGTCTTTGAGGCGACAGGTCAGATGCAGGGCCTGGGACTGCATACTGCGCGATGGCAGGATGGGGCCAGAATCCTTGGCAGACTCAGGTTGGAGGCTCATGGGTAGTTATAAGTAGGGCTATAAGCAGTAGCGTAACTTGGGTTATTATTTACTTCCCATGAACCTCCAAGCAGGAGGGCGGCCAAGGCTCTCGCCAGCAGTGCCAAGGTCAAGATCAGGTCACATGCCTCTTTTTGCAAATTACACACTCGATGGAATCAAGGCCAGCTTTGCGATATCGATCGAAAACAAAAGCTGGGACACCTTTGTGGTGGCTGGGATCGTGCCTCCTCGAAAGCTCTCAGCCGTGTGGCTTGTAAGCCTTTTTCGTGGCCGAACTTCCCAGACATCTCCAGTTGGGTAGGTTCTCTCACACCAGGCTCTATGACGAGCTCTTGTAGGCTGCCGGATGTCAAGATCACTTGCTGCAGGGTCTGCGGAAGGGCTTTCCGATCGTCGGCGAAAACCAGCTCTATGCACTGGCCTCCGTTCGGCAAGCCCACAATCCGTTCCATTCAAAGATGCCCCTACGTGCCCTTCTCCGAGAACCTCGTGGAAGTCGACTATGGATGTTTCAATGATGGATCTACGTTGGGGCCGTCGAGGAGGTCTCCTCCCCATGGGATGCTCGGACTGGATCCCAATGTAGCGCCTGCAGCTAGTGCCGAGCCACCGCAAAAGTCCAGCGTTATCTGCTTGGAGGATCCCTCGGACGATCGCCCGAAGTTCTCTGTGACGATTGGCCACTTTGCGCGGCAGTCTACAACTATACCCGCCGTTCGGCAACCATCAACGACGTTCTCGCTGGGAGAGGGGTCAAAAAAACAATTCAAAAAGGATCAATAAAAAGTTCAAAAAGGATCAACAACAAATTTAAAAAGGATCCAGAAATACCTATGACTTACGAGGCAATTTGTTGATTTCCTGGCTTAGTAGCTTCCGGCTTCTTGGTTTCTCGGCTTCCTAGCTTTTCGGCTTCCCGGCTTGTTCGCTTGCTGACTTCCTTCCCGGCTTCTTGGTTTTTCGGCTTCCCGGCTTGTTGGCTTCCTGGCTGCTTGGCTTCGCGGCTTCTTGGCTTCTCAGCTTCTGCGCTTCGCGGCTTCTCGGCTTCTTGGCTTCTGAGCTTTTTGATATTATGTGTACTGTCACTAGGGCTTGTCAGCTTCCTGGCTTCTTTGCTTCGCGGATTCGCTGCTTCTGGCCTCCTTGGCTTCTTAGCTTCTCGGTTTCTTGGCTTCTCGGCTTCTTGGCTTCTTAGTAATATGTGTGTACTATTACTATTATAACTATTATGCTTAGTATTATTATCATTCAACAACAACCACAACCACAACCACAACCACAACCACAACCACAACCACAACCACAACCACAACAGCAACAGCAACAGCAACAGCAACAACCACAACAACCACACCAACCACAACAACAACAACGCAGCTGCAGCAACAACAACACAACCACGACAGTGACGATATCAATATCAACAACATCTACAACTACCATACAACGACAACGCAACCCGAAGCAAGTAATTCTAGAATCCTTAAAAGCTTCGTACCCCCCGAAACCCGACAACAAAAACCCTGCAGGTTTAAATGCTGGAGGACAGGCTTAAAGCACCAAAATACCGCATCCGATTTCCAACCCTATTTCCAAAGTTCAACGTAGAAGCCTGGAGAAGTAGCAATGCTGCGTCATAGTGTTCCTTGACGCGTTTTTAGTATGCGAATCTCGAAAGAACTTGTTGTCACGGCCGGGTTTAGTGTAGGTGCGACATATCTCAGTTCTCTACATTCAGCCTGCTGCTAGTACTACGACGATGACGGCTACTACTACTGCTACTACTACCACTACTACCACTACTACTACTACCACTACTACTACTACTACTACTACTACTACCAATAGTACCGCGCTGAAGTGCGTGACGGCGCCCGCAGAGATGGCACTTGGCTTTACGTTTCGCCAGCAGTAGTAGTAGTAGTAGTAGCAATAGTAGTAGTAGCAGTAGTATAGTAGTAGTAGTAGTAGTCATAGTAGTAGTGGTAGTAGTAGTAGTAGTAGTTGTTGTTGTAATAATACTACCAGCTGGACGCGGATGGCCCTCGGGGCAATGAGCCCGTGCCAGACACTCCGCCTCCCGCAGCTCTCCCATTTCAGGCCCAAGCCCCAAAGGCACCACCCACCCAGCCTTCACCTGCAGCTCCCCAGACCCATGCATCTGCCACTGTTGATGCCCCATCCTCCAGAGAGGAAGTCAGATACCAAGGCCCGGTGGAAACGACCGCCCTGGTCAGCTACACGGTCAACCCATCACCTGAACAAGAGGAAGCGGCCCTGCCTAAGCATGACAGGATCATCCAGATTTGCCAATCTGACCACATGCTTGAGTGGCTCCACGCTTTTTAGCCACCATTACGGTCATGAAGGAGCCGGCCATTACTGGTGGGCTCACGGCTTCTGAGCAGATCCTCATGTGGCGCAACCGCATCGCCAACCTCAGCCGGGTCCCCTGGATTTTTGATCCCATCAAGCTTACCGCCACGGACAAAAATGCTACGTGGGCTGACGTTACTGACAACAAGCCTCGCCACGGGCCAATTTACAGTTTACACTTGCCATTGGGGAGGGGGACCGCTACGTCGAGCTCAAGGCGTCCACTGTCTTCTACGGCATCATTCATTCATTGTTCCAGCGCATGTGGGACAGGGAGGAAATGAATGACATTTTGGAGACGGATGAAAACTTAGAAATCGTTGCCTCCACTCTAAAGTGCATCTATGATCAAACTTGCAGAAAGTGTGGTGGCATGAATCGTGTCATCTTCTACCAGCCCAAGGATGGCCGTGTTATGCGAAAGCTCAGAATTGAGCATAACAAGGGAGACACGGAAGCCTACCTCTGGAACCGACAAAAAGAGCAGAGGAAGGAGCAGAAAAGGCAAGGCGAGGCGCCACTGTCCACGGCCGACAAGCGCTTCCGGGACGGCGACTCCGGCTGTGACGATTCTCAATGGTCGGAAAGCAGCTGGTGGCATCGGGACAAGTACGACGACTCCGGCTCGAGGTCCGGCGGTAGCCGCCACTGGCGCCGCTGACTTAGTAAGCACCACAGGCGGGGCCACGGGCCAAAAACCCTCGAGACAGCATTGGCTGTCGGACGGGGCCAAGGGCCAACACTAGGCTCCAACCGGCTTTTCCGGGACAACGGTAACGAGTAGTCTTTTTGCTGCATGTGACCCGGTCTGCCAACGTCAGTGCAGGTACTTCGTTCGATCGAGCATGTGGTAGTCTCTAATCCCTCTCGAGATCTCTCGAGGTTCGACTGTCCCACTAGGTTGCGGAGCATCCGTTACAGGCAACCCTATTTGGACGCCATGGGCCAAAAGCCTCAAGTGCATGACGGCCCAAAGTGGCACGTTGCAGCATGGCGTGGATCGGTTCCCAAGGGTTGCGCTCTTCGACTTCTCGACCAACTACTTCGAGGTTTCCTTAGTTTTCAGACATGCGTTGATCACTGAGCCAGTTTCACACCAAAGTGAGTGCACATCGCGGCAATCGCCCGCTAAGTGCTGAGCCCGCTCGCACAGCGTCCAATCGAATTGTAATAATAGTTTTAAATAATGGCGAAACGTAGGGCCAGGTGCCATCTCTGCGGGCACCTTCGCATGCTTCGATGCGTGAAGAAGGCGTCCCTTAGAGATCGAGCCATCGCAGCCATTAAAAAGAAGAATAAGCCTCCACCAAGGCGGGGACCGCTATGTGCATTCATGCACGTTCATCCAGTGCTCGCAATACTTGGCATCATGTTCGCAGTGCTGCGATCGAAGCCTTCACCTAGCTGTCCTCGGTATTCCTCGGTTCTCCCTGTCAGGGACGGCGCTGACATAAAGTTATGCGAAAGGTGTGCTTGTAGCATCTCTCGACAGGCCAGGGTTTCATGCATGGACGTTCGGGAATGTCTTCGTTGGCACACGCAGAGTAGACGAAGGAATCTTGAGTTTCCGAGCTTGTTTGTTTCAAACAAAACGAAGAAGCTTAAGGCTTAAAGTTAGCAGCTTGCAGGTTCAGAAGCCCGCCTCGGGGTTTACCATTCTTTGCGTGCTGCCTAGATCGGAGTGGATGCCATCCGGCCTATTTAGCTCACGCGCTCTCCACAAGCAGCCTCGGGTTTTCCAAAGTTGGAACGTGCTCGCGTTGACTGCCAGCCGAGCACAACGTGTCAGTTCTCGAGACTTGGTCGTATGCCGTTATGCCATTGTTGCCGTATGGGCTTGCTGTACAGCCAATCACTGTGCGGACTTGCAACACCTAAGCATTGGGATGGACGAGCATAGACCATCAAGGACATTTGGAGGTCGGGGGCGCAAACAAGAAATTTCCTAGCCCGAATCCTAATCCTGCACCCCGTAATGACCTCTGGAGTAAACACCCCAACCGTCACATCGCGAGCGCCGACATCCTGAACCCTCAATGAACCTTCTCCAGACTTTCTACACCCAAGACTCAGAACCCTCGCGGCCCTTCAACCCCACAGGGTCTGCTCCAGGAGATGCCAGCCCCCAACGCACCGGCATCCGTTTACGTCTTCCCCATCGCGTTTTGATCTGATCGAGGTTTCATGTTCGACAGGGTGTATTTCATCAGCATCAGGGATTTGATGTCGGACTTTGCACCATCCAAAGCAGCTCAGCCGGAGACCACGACAGCCTTGCAAGGAGTTGGACGATGGACGTCACACTGAGATCTCGTGGTGCAAAGGTGAAGATCACGCGAAGGCCGCGGAAGGAGATTTGCAGACCTCTCCAGCAAAATTTAAATCTCAGTCTCCCGAGACTTCCTCTTTAAGCTGGCTTCATTAAAGTTCATCACTGATGTTGTCAAAGGGCTACTAATATGATCGCGGATGCTCAGACGACAGGTACTGGTCGACTGTGCAGGGTTGGCGACAGCTGATTAAGCTCCTTTCCACGTTCCAGTGCCCTCAGCAGGTCGCGCATGACTTCCTGACCAAGGAGGCACTCCCATTGGACGGCGGGTGCCAAGCGCAGCGATTCCTGTAGAATGCAGCATCCTGGTGCAGATTTCTGTGCCTGTCTTGCAAGGCCGCGGAAGCACCGAAAAGCCGTCCGCTTTCCGCTGCTATAAGCTACCGACCGCGCTTGTGTTCGTCTGCTTGTCTGCTTGGGTGCCTTCCTAAGGCCTCTGAAGACCAAGGGTCTGTGCGGAGTCAGGCCGGGCTCCCAGTTCGCCTTTGTCCAGGTAGAACCAACCGACCCCGATTTGCGCTTAGGAAGCGTCTTTACCTGATGCCCGTGCTCCCGACTCCCGGCCAGGGCCGGCTCCCAGCTTCTCTTGGTTGCTTTCTTGGTGACGGAACCTTGACATGTGTATCTCTGGGCCTTCTGCCGGAACGTGCAAGGCCGAGTCCGAAACCACGCCGGAACTCCGCGCATCCAATCGAGATGCTCGGAAGGCAGTGGCTTTCAGCAACTACCTGGCAGCCACACGACGCTGACCGCTGCGCATCTCGGCCATGCAGCGACAAAAAATGGATGCCTGGGCGTGCGTCATTATGCACATGCAGGGTTCAGTCAACTGAGCCAAACCATCTTAGTCTTAGCCCGAACAGAGAGCCAAGTCGCGAACCACTGTTGCCCCCAACTACTGGCATGGTTTCCCCCGCGTATTGCTGCTATTCCTGGATCTAAGCCTGCAATGGTCCATGTGTTGGATCCTTTCGAGAACGCAAGCAGCAACTTGCCACAGCGGCAGGGGCTCATTCGGCTCATTCCTGGCAACTATAAGGCTGTTTCTGCGCGCGCAGCCGCGGCCAGCAACTGTGGTTACACCAGACGTCCGAACCCTCTACGCTGTACCACGCTTCGCACGGATCCTTTCGAGAACGTAAGCAGCAACGTGCCACAACGGCAGGCTCATTCCTGGCAACCGAGGCTGTTTCTGCGCACGCAGCCATGGCCAGTTACACCAGCCGTTGGAACCCTCTACGCTGTACCACGCTTTTCTGGCTTTGACACTATGGTTTCGCACAGTTCCGACCCGGGACTATTGAAATCGCACTTACAGAAATGTTTTAATTTGTTTTTGATCCTGCCTCAATTTTTTTGGATGCGCTATTCCCAGCAGCCGTGCTATTGTTTGCAGCAGATCCCCAAACCCTAAGTTTGTTTTTGATCCTTCCCAAATTTTTTTGATCGGTTGAGCCTAAATTTGTTTTTGATCCATTTTACATTCTTTTTGATCCTCCACCCTCTCGCTCGACTCATTGAGATGGTCGTCTTCAACTTCTACGATGATACGAATGGTTTTGGGGCTCAGACTGATCTTACTGCTCCATCGGCGAAGATTCACTTTCTGCTTGGTGACGTTCGGCGGCAAGAAGCTTCAGCTGACCTTGATTCGGGTGATCTCGGGATTCCTCTTTTGACCTCAAGAAGCTCGTCTTCGGGATCCAGGACTCCAGGAACAAGGACCTGATTGAGTCGACCGACGCCATCTTGGATGTTGGGACCAGCTTCGGGAACAGCTCTTGTTGAGCCAGGCAACTCTGGGGGAAGGTTGGCAGGGCGTTCTGTCGCCCCCTTGTCGGAGCATGGGGAGTATGTACTCAGTGCTCCGACAGTTTGGGCGGCGGTCGCATGGCTTGCAGTTTTCTGGTCTGAGAATCAAGGTAAGTTGTTGCTGCCTACAAGCTTTTTTGGACACCTAGGGACCTGGTCCTTGGCGGTTTGCCAGCCGTCCAGTCCGCCCCCGAGGATCGGCCGCAACCGCTTGCGGGCATACCGTGATGAGCCAGCGGTTCACCTCGGTCCGTTTTGGGGGTCGGCAGGGGCTCTCTCCATCTCTTCGCTTGTGAGATATGTGATGTGCCGCTCGACCCATGCCCGAGTGGTCGAACAGGTCGTCTGCCGCTTTGGCTGGCGAGCTTGAATGTGGGTGGTGTGTGAAAAATTGGCTGGATTGCGGCTGGATGGCAACCCTAAGCCCTAAAGGATAGGGAATGAGATGTTCTGCAAAAAGACAAGACATGTTACGATACTTGAGAAAGCTTGAACCTTGTATTCGGAGTGATGCGTGGGCTTTCACAGGCCTTCGAACTCCAAGCGCTTCAGGCGCTGGTGAAGAGACTTCAGACCGAGCGGGACTATTTGGCACCATGGCGCGTTGATTGTGGTGTGAAGTAGGCCCTGGGGTTAGCCGGTGAGCGGCAACTGAGGTCCAAAAAGACCGGAGCCAGCAGGCTGAGCTTGAAGAGCTGCGTAGACAGGCCCCCTGCAACCCACACTCGAGTTCGGACGAATTCGGTGCGACTTGGTCAGCTGGGCGGGTTGGAAAAATTCACAGGTCACATGCGATGACAGTTTTTTGCCTTGGCTTCGCAGCCAATCGCCCGATGGTCTGACTGGTGCTGTGAGTGCCACCCTTGCGCCTGATCAGTGCTCACCACAAAACCAAGACCTTCCGCAGAGAACGAGAACCGTGCAGCTACCACTAAGACATACCAAGACGGGTTCGACGCAGTCAACATAGGCCAGGATCCTTGGTTCCATTGCAGACGGCATGGTATTATAGCAGGAACAGCGCAGTGTCGCATGGCAGCTTGGGGGTGCATGTGCATAGGACTCTTATTTCTGACATGCTTTTCCCATCCCAGCGTAGTGCAGACGGCCAGGCCTCGGCGAAGCTTCCAGACGAGATGATGGAGTCGGAGTGGAAGTCTCGATACGAGCGTTTGGAGGAACGGATGAAAGCTGCGCCTCAGCGCTTTCTAGTCGACTTCCCACAAAATGCTTAAGTGTAAGCTTTCGTGTGAGGCAGACGCTGATATCGCAAACCTTCGACAGCAAGTCGTGACGCAAGCCCGCGCTTTGCAGCTCCAGACAGGCTGATGTCAATCCCTCCTCTGTGATCGCTCACATGCTGCAAGGAAGTCCGGAGAGCTGAGCTTTGAATCCCACAGCAGGGATAAGAATGTGGAGGACCCTCTGCACTCCGCTTCACGGTGGGTCTCTTCCCGCAAAACTTGCTGCTGCTTTGCAGGAGCAGGTTCCGGATCTCAGGTCGTCGGAGGATGGCATGTACAGTGTACATGCGCAGGACAGTGTGTGTGAGACGGAAAGCACTGCCTTGGTGAGGAGGCCGGGCAATACCAGCCAGGAGGCCAGCCTTGCAAAGACAAGAGCCTGGCAGAACCACCGGAGCTTTCGGGAGCGATCCTTGGCTTAAGGTCGCAGGCTATGAGCATGATGTGCGTTGCATGATGTTGCATGCAGACTGTGTTGTCGCAACCCATCTCGTGCAGTTTCAATCCATGTCTGTTTGATGTTTCAGGCACGGGCGGTTGGGCCTCACGTAAAGCCACGCTGTTGCCTGAGGTTGGCCGCTATTGCGCCAGGGCAGCAAACAAGCAAAGAAGACGTGGGTCGGATGTCAGAGAATTTAGAATTCCCGGAACATGCTGGCCTCCACCCGCGTTGTTTACCTTCCCTGCCTGGTTTCGAAACATAGGACACTGCCATGACACTTGCTGTGTGTTGTGCCAGATGTGCCTCTGGTGCTCAAGGACAGTCCTGGTGTTTATGCTTCTTGGCCCAACTGTGTCTTTCGCAAGGAAGGCCATGTCTCAGAGCTGGCACACGGAGGTGGTGTCACAGACCGTGGCTCTCACCGTTGGTCCCGAGAAATCGTCAGCCAAGCTGCAAAACCTCAGTGCTCCGAAGCTGCATTGGACGCTATATGACGCTGAGTAGCTGATGCGATCATCGCACGGGCCATCAAGCAAAGCAAAGCAGAGGGGCGGGGTGGCGACCGGGCATTGCGCAGGTTGGGACGGTTGTCCAAGTCCTTGAGGTTGTGCACCAGTACGGTCCTCAGGCCATTGGGCTGGTCCAGGCGAATAGAAACCAGAGCCAACCCAGGCAGGAAGACAAAAGAGTTCGCGGGAGGCCAGATGCTCATCGGAGCCCTTTGTCGCTGTTGTAGCTCTCTCCGGTGCAGGGTTGAAGACCCAGCTGGGTGGATCTCCATCGTAGGCACAGAGGACAGTTCTGCACTGCGATCGTAAAGGCGACGAAGTATCTGCATGCAAGGCTCAAATGCTTTAGCATGCCAGCTTTTGATACATAGTAATCGGGCAGAGTTTCAAGGTGGCACGAATGCAGAACCACCGTCTCCCCGGTGAGGTGCTTGAGTTTTACTGGTCCCCCCGTGCGTGGAGTTTCTGCTCCCTTCATAAGCTGACGTTGTGATGAAGCTGTTTGCCAAGGGTTTGGCGTTTGACGGGTGAAGCGCATAGCGCCTGCTGTGTATTTTATTTGTTTTACTGTTTGGCAGTTTGTTGCTTGGCCGGTGCCGCCGTAAGTGCTGGTCAACACTCGCTCGCTCATCCCTCTCCACAGCATCAAGCGGACACCCGCCCAGCCCAGACTTTGTCAGGATTCCAACCGCTGGGCCTCGAGGGACCTGCAGCGGAGCAACCGCTCCGCATCTTTGCGAAGTGAGCAGTTACTGTCACTGCAGAGAGAACTGGATGCCTTGGAGACGGCCATGGAGGAACAAAAATCTGTTGCCAGAAAGGATGCCCAAAACTGCAAGGAGGAAGAAGATAACTTCAGGGCCGCTGCAGCGGAAGACCTCAGCCGCTGTGAGCAGCAGCTGCGGGAGAAGAGCGAGCGATGTCGAAACCTCGAGCTTGAGCTCAAGCAGGCACTGTCGCCGAAAAAGTGTTTACGGCCTTTGTGGGTTTTCCTGACTGCGGCAACTTTTAGGGGTCACTGCTTGGTCGCCAACAAGTGTTTGCTTGGCTGCTCAAGCCCTGTTGCTTCGTGCAAGGTTGGTGCTTAAGCCATCTTGAGACATCTTGAGACGACTCAGTTGCACTGTCAGTGAAAAGGCTCCGGTTTTGGCTTCGCAGGTATCGTTGCAGCTGGATGGGCCTGGGGTTTATTTGCTCGCCAGCGACGTGGACGTCTCCGAGTCGTCGGGTCGGAGCTCCCAGAAGCTGGGCCGGCTGCTGGCCGGCGAGGAGGTCCACGTCCTTGAGGTGGTGCACCGTAAAGCAGAAAAGCGAGTCCGAGGTCGGGTAGCAGCCAAGTACAGTGGCTGGATCTCGCTTATGGATACGGCTGAGGGGTATCGCTGGGCACACCGGCAGCTCTCAGCCACCAACGAGTGGATCAGCTTCTGAGCATGATTCATTGTGGATTTTATAGACTATAGATGCCTTGGGTATGGTTCCGGCGTCAGATGCTCGGAATTCCCACGTCGCTGAGGTGGGTTGCTCGAGAAGAGCACACCCCTGGCTTGCGAGACGGAGCTCCGGGCTCGGTGCGCGGCCTTGGAGGCTGACGGAGACATGAGAAGCACTGAAGCACTATGAACTCCCTCATGTTGAGGGTAAACTCTTAATCTTGATGTGTTCTATGACAACAGTGCTTGAGCCTATGCTCAAGAATATCTCAAGAATGGAAACCGACGAGCTACTTAGTCGAGGGCGTCTAAGGCAAGCATCACAACTGCCACAGCCGGAGTGGCCGCAACTCCCGCTTGCGAGTTCCCCATGTAAGGTCCATGATTCATTGTGTCCAATACTGGAGAAGTCGTTCGAAGATATGATGTCAGGTCATCACAATCTTTTCTAGCAGGCAGAAAGCTTGACTCTGTATGCGAGGTCAGGCACGGCTCGGTCTGTTTGTCTCGATGCTACCGGCCAGCCAAATTCGATGTCCGGGCTGACTCGATCCGACCACAGGCCCAGCTTCAAAGTTCAACTGCCTCCGAGGAAGACGTCGCGGTGGGTGTGTACTGGTGGGTCAGAGGTGCAACAGTGCTGAGCCAGCAATCTCCCCAATATTGGAAGAAGCCCCCGAAAAGGCGACCCAGACCTCCGTGCCTGGCTTACACAATCTGGGAGGGAATACAGCATATGGGAGAGAATCGAGGGATCATAGAATGTGCAGAAACAAGAGAGTGATGAACCGATGAAGCCGGTGAGTGGGTGCTGCGATAGTTCAGGAGTGCTCAAGCACTCTGCATGTTCGCGATGTGTTCCGGCTCAACATGGCTAGTCTTCAAGCAAGTGGTTGTGTTAGAGCATACCAGAATGTCCTACAGGGTGGCTTGCAATCAGTGCTACGATCTCGACCCGACCGCAGACCGCATAGTAGGATAGTAGCTTAGATATCAGCCGCGTCTCCCTCACTTTCTCGTGATGCTATGTGGTGGGCTCGGGCTCGGGGCGGGCGACTCCCCGAAGAAGGGGACAGTGCTGGACCACTTCGAGCTGAGGAGGCCCGAACCCCCACAGGGCCAGGTTCTGTTGTTGTTCCTGTGAGCTCATAACGGATGTGTTCGGGCTCGAGCTCGGCTGCCCAGGTTGATAGACGAGTGCACCAGGGACAGGCTGAGGCGCCGTGGAATGCTCACAGAAGGCGACCCATGCTGAGAGAATCGCGAATCGGAGGGACCTGGAGCAGCGCTTGGAGATGGTGGAGAAGCGCTTGCACATTGTGTTCAACGCAAAGGCCGAGTTGGAGGAAGGCTCGCGGCCCAGATCCCTGACCTGTGAGATGCAAAAGCCGAAGCATCTTTGTCAGGCTTGCAGATCCAGGGTGTCACGACTGCACCGGCCCTTCGGACAGCAGCATACAATTCTTTAATCTTATTATGCTCATGCCGCATGTTAACTGGGCTTGTTTATGTCAAGGGACTGGGACTCCTGCTTAAGGTTAGGTAAGCCAGGCAAGCTTGTACGCGTAGGCCGAAGGCCCTTGGGCTTGGTACTTCTCTTTTGCGGCAGGCACCCGCGCGACTGCCCTTCAGACACGAGCCGTTGGAAATTTCCACAGCGCCAGACGACGATCGGGATGCAGTCCAGCCACTGCCCAAAGATCGGCAGAGCAGTGCTGAGTACCGTTTCGACGCCTGTGTTTGGGACTCCTGCGTCCTTGTGGGTTTGGGAATCCTGTCTTGGCAAGAGTCGTTGGCGGTTGCTTTTTGTGGGTTGTGGTCTATTTTGGTAGAGGGCTTCTTTGTCTTGATTCTTTACGACAACATGACCGAAACGGTCTTCGAGAGCTCGCTTGCCGAAGAAATGCGGGACTGGCGCATCCACTTTGGCCTGGGCCCCAATTTGTCAATTCGAGCAGGCTGTGAGTGTCGCGAAGAGCTGCTTTGCCGAGGCCAGAACATCAACTACATTGATGCCATCACGGGCCAGCCCTTGATCATGGGTGTATGCAGCATGTCGAACTCCTTAATGAACGGGAATGTGCAGGCGGAGATTTACGAAACAATGTTCAAATACGGCATCCGAGAGACCGGCAACCAAGATCTCCGCTGGCCCTTGCTTCCTGTTGGAGCATGGTTAGCTCTTATCGCTTTGCTAGTGTGGATCTTCACAGTCCTCAAGGAAATGAGTTGTGCATGTGGTTTCGGCATCGCCTTGGCCTCTTTGCCACGGAGTTCGAGTGTTGCAGACGCTGTCTCGAATCCGGGACGCTTTCTTCAGCTGTCCGTTGTCAGCTTGCATCGCGTCGTGGTTCTAGTTGTCTTCAACATGCTTCCCAGATTGAGCATCGCCTTAGCCTCCACCTCAGTCGCCAGAGCTCTTAGCAAGTGAGCTTTTCACGTATGGTCATGGACCTCATGGAGTCATGGTCATGTGACCCGAGGTCCTCGGCATAATTGGAGTCCATTTTCTGGCAAGCACCACATCTCTTTCTGATTTGATTTTGCTGCCTGGCAGGGACTGGTAGTGAACTAGATGCGTACAGGTTCAGCCTCGCAGGGATTTCTTGGCGTGCACCTTCCAGGAATGCGGTGGCCTTGGAAGTGGTTCTTTGCATCGACGACCTCTTCTTTGCGGTGCTTGTTCCACGTCGTGTGCACGAGACTATCAAGTCTTTGAAACCAATACCAGCAGCTTGATGGAATTCGGAAACGCTGTTCACTCCGAGTGGTTCTTACTCGTTTGCCATGCAGGTGAAGCTCTGGCGACCCTGGGTTCTACAAGCACGGCAAGCTTTCATATTCATGCTGTCGCTGACCTGCCTAGTTGGGTCGCATGTCCTCTGCTTGCAGCCCCTGGTCAACAATATGCAAGCTACGGCGGATGCCATGTGTTCTGGGGTTACCAACTTTACGTACTTCCAAGATGCAGCGGGACTGGCTTACATTCTCGACGACGGCCTCGATGCTCTGCCTAAGAAGTCTGATGAAGGCTATGCCTACCGGGCGGTGCTGCAAGCCACGCAGCTAGAGGACGTGCAGCCTCGCGGCTTAGGAGCACAGCTCCTGAATCGGGAGCTCTTTGGTCTGGCCATGCAGCTGAAGAGTCTGGGTTTTGAGGAACGCAGCGAGTTTTGGCCTCTGTGCCAAGACTTAGACAGTCCCGTGTATTCAGGCTTTGGCTTGGTGAACTTGGGCACGGCAGCAATGGAGAAGCTGCGGGAGTTACTTCCGGACGCCGCTGCAATGGAGTCTTGTCCTTCCATGCAGTCATTCTGCTTCAATGGCAGCTTGCATCTCGAGACATTATGGCGATTACGTGCCCTTTGCCCGGTCACCTGTGGATGCAGTGACTTGCAGTCCGGGAGCTTCATTGCGAGCCTGCCTTCCTTCGGCTGCCCTTCGGTCTGCCGCACGCTCTTTGACGAGACTGTGACAGAGCTTTCAACCTGCTCGGATGCGCCGGCGAACAGCGAGGCTCTAAGGACCTTTCTACATGGCCTGTGGCAGCGGAAGGGGATCATCTTCCGAAGCAACTCCACGACCTGCGAAGCTTTCGCTGATCCCGTCAACATCGACGGGACCGATTTCGATTTTTGTGCGCAGACGGCAGAGCTTGGCAAAATGGGGTTCCAGTCATCTCAGCTGCTTTGTCCAGCGACGTGTGGCTGCAGGCACAGGCCGCGTCCCGAATGCCCAGCAGCTTGCCTCGCACGGACCCTGTGAGAAGGGACTTGCAGTTCGTTGCGGAGTGGCTTCTTTCAGTGACTGCGGAAGCATAATTCGGCTTTGCGAGCAGATTTTCCTGCAGTGTCACACATGCTGCGACATTTGCCTGAGGAGGAATGTTCAAATCAAAATTCGGTGCAGCTGCATGTGACGACCGAGTCGATCGGAGCTGCAGTCAGGCTAATTAGTTCGCCGTTGCATGTGCAACTCGAAAGAGGCACGTGCAAGGCACCACTGCACTTGCTTAGCTGCTTAGCCGCTTGACTGAACTCCAGGATTCCACAGTGTTAATCTGATTCGGGGGACTCCCGAAGTTTGGAGGGAATGTTTCCGCCTTCTGAAAACTCCTGACTGCGAAATATGCTGTCGGGGAGTTGCCTGGTACGAGGAGAACCGAAGAGGCTCTTTCAAGACAGTGCGAAAAGAACTCGGGGCCTGAGCCAGGCGCTGGCTTTCTGGGTTTAGGCCGCGCTTGCTGCGCTTGCTGCGCTTGCTGCGCTTGCTGCGCTTGCTGCGCTTGCTGCGCTTGCTTGCACGAGGCGCACCGCGACTCCATCTTACTGGAGCTCCTCGGAATTCGGATATGTTTCCAGGATTTTACAGCTTTTTTTTGGGTTTGTGCTTTTAAGGCTGGAGCAATTGCAGACGGTCGGCGAGATGAGCAGCTCCCGTCAGCATGGTGGACCAGGCTGCCGGTTGAGAGGTGTTGGATCTTTAGGATCTTGTCATGGCAGTTCTTCCTCGCTCGTGCGGGAATAGCCATCGAAACGCCTTGACTTGCGGTAAACTTTTCACCCGGCAGATGGAAAGTCGGAAAGTTGTAGCATGAGCGCATTGTTGCCCGTCGGAAACATATCCAACATGGGAGGGGGCAGCTTTCTGAGGGGTTTTCCGCATGCACATCAAGAAACCGCTATTTTCACGAGATTTAGTTCGGACTGCCTTATACTTACTTCATCAGCTACTGATGCAGACTCTTCCTTTGTGTCGGCATAGTTGTCGATCTTCTCAGGACATACGACTGGCATGGAAAACAGTGCCTCTGAGCTTCAGGAGCGCGAGAGTTCACGAGCGTAAAGCAAATGCAGAATTGGAAATAGCTGAGCTGCGACTAGAAATTCATTTCACGTCGAGGAGCTCCGGGCAAATGTCATGGTCCTCGAAGCTGGACGCGACGAGCTGGAGCTGCAGGCACTGCCTGCCGGCCTGGGAAACCTCGCTGCAGCAAAGCTGGTCGCATGCCAGGCCGAGTTGCTGCGAACAAAGTACCAGACCCTGGAGGCGGAGTACGAGGAATGTGATTGCCTCGCAAGTGGGAGATCTGCTCAGTGTGCACGTGTACGCCCGTGCGTGCGTGCGTGCGTGCGTGCGTGTGTGTGTGTGTGTCTGCAACGAAGAATAGACAGCAGCATTTCGACGAGCAGACTTGTTCGGGCAGGGTCATGTGGCTGAGTGACGATGTCTTGGTGCTGCTACAGGCTGCCAGTTTGTGTCAAGGATGCACACCGGGACTCTCATAACTTGCCTAGAGGTGGCTGTGTCTGACCAGTTGTCGGCGCATTGGGTTTGTGCTACACTCATCAACCGTCGCATCGGTTTTCCAATTCCTGTGGTGCCGCTGTATTGGTTGAGGCAGTGCAGCGACACCAACATTGTAACATCGTCTAGATCCACGGATTCGGCCCGTTTGGGGGTTTGTATTGTTAGCGCCAGGACTCTCGCCAAGTCTGGTCTTCTGGTCGTTTCTTCAGGTCATCGACTCGTTTCCGTATGGCATGATGCTCGGAGGCTTGGGCCTGCATGAGTTGTGTGTACGTCGAGGGGGGAGTTGTCGTCTGCAGTGCCGTCTCCGAGCTTTTTATTGCTGTTTGCACGTTCCCGCTTACAATACCGTTTCAAGGCGTCGGACAAGCGGGTTTGCTTGTCCGGGAGAGACAGCGGCAGTCCGGCGGTAGTAGAGATTACACTGGCGAGCAAAACGGAAAGGCAGGCAAGGAGCTGCACTGAGTTCAGACCAAGGTGGGGACAGGAGCTCCAAACTAACAGGGGGGCCGTGGGGCGAACGCAAGCCTTTCGGTGGGGCCGAGGGTCTTTTCCCGGATCCGTCTGGCTTCTGTGGGGCCAGAGGAGCGAGGGGTTTTAAGGTTTGCAGCATTGCAGGAGCTCCAACAGTACTCTGCCGCCTTGAGCAGTGACTCCGCCGCTGCTCGGGGCCGTGCACTGCAGGACTGCAGGACTCTCCAGCATGAAGAATGGCCCAGCATGGCTGCGAGCGTTGATGGAGGCAGAGGAGCTGCGCAGACAAGTTGAGCGGCACGTAAAGGAGCGCGGAGTGCTGGAGGCAGAGTTGGCCAGGCAGATCCTATGCCACTGTGCCGTGCTGTGGTGAATTGTGGTCACAATCTTTGCTCGAAATGCTCGCCTTGTCGCAGGCTCCGTGCCGAAGTCCGTGCCTTGGTCGCCGAGGTGCAGGATCTACGGACAGCGCCTTTGGGGTCGCCCTTAGCCATGGCAGAGAAGTGGGCGGGCGACTGAGCAAGCTTCTGTGAAGGGATTGCTTCGGGTTCCGATGCACAGCCAAGGTCCTTTATGCCGAAGTGCCCGCGTTGGAGACCTCCAGCTCAAGCCTTACATATAGCCTTAGCTGTGCGGAGAGCCGAAAAGCCGGTCTAGAGAAGCAGGTGCAGTGTTGAGGACTTGTGTTGGGTTGGCCAAGCCTGTCAAAGGCATCACATATATGGGCAAGATTGTGATTGATTTCGAAGAGGCCACTTGCTGATATTTTGGAATGAAGTGCTCTCATACATTGTCATCCATTGCATATGCTCATGGAGTAGCCAAGGAGCTCAAAGGACCTTTGGGTCCTCTGGCCACTGTAAACTGCAATCGGAGTGCCTCTGCCACCTCTGCCTTCCATCGTGGAGATGCCTCTCGGGTCGCCCTGAACGCTTACTGCAAGGCTGACCCTGAGTCCAGAGGCTACTTGGAGCAGCATGGAGTCCATACATTTCTTGAAGCGGTCTTTCAGCAACATGGGTTGACCCCGCCGCTGAAAGCTCATGTTGACGCTGTGTACCATCGCTTTGGTCCAGAGGAGGACAGGCTGGAAGCCCTCGCGTGCTTGTGCCTGGCAGATGCCATGCTACGAACAGTGCTGCGCATGCACGCCGAGCAGGCATCGGTTTCACGGACCGTGCCGAGCACGCAAGATGTCGCTCATCGGAACGCTGGGACAGCTCCACTCCCCTACCCCCAGGCTGCCACGACATGCCCGTCATGTGGTGAACCCTGCGAGGGAGATCAAAAATTCTGCATGGCATGTGGCACAAGGCTGCCAACAGCTGTCGCATCACAAGTGGCGGATCGGAGCACCACGGATGGTCCGCGCCGGGCTCCAGCGCTGTCGGCCGCATTGCCTGCAAGACAACTGCACTCACCACCCGTGGTCGTCGGAGGCGGAGGAGCTGTTACCGGCGGCACAATGTTGGACCCATCAAGGATCAAACGTGTGGTTGTGGGCAACTCCGCAGGAATGTCGGCATCCAGCGTGCCAAACGTTTGCTCACCATCTGTCACAAGTAAAGGCAATGAGCGAGTGGTGCTGACTACTTCATCCTGATAGTCTGACTGCTGCATCTCATGCACGACCCTTCAGCTACGTAGGCCGGTTCGCGGCGGAATGTGTTGCTGCAAATGCCAAAGCTTGATGTTGTTTTGGAGAAAGAAACTGCAGGGCGTTGGTATGACTCCAAAGGTTCTGTGCCAAGACCAGAGCTAAGACATTCCGGCTGGTAGGAATGAAGTTGTATCTTTGTTTTATTGGCTTCGCGCTTTAACGGAATTACATCTGCTGTAAGATGCTGACATCGTGGGATCATCCGAGATGTGCCCGAGCTTGATTGAAGCAAACCAGCAGCTGGCACTGCCCTTCACAGGTGGAAACTCGGGATTTGGAGTTCTGGCCAGGGATCCAATAACCTAACACAAAATTGTCCAGCCACCTTGCCGCATCTTCCTCCGCTGCTTTGAAAGCTTCAAATGACTTTGACAATGGACGCGCTACCGGCTGTCGGGTGTGATGGGCAAGCGTGGCCAGAATCCTCTCTGCAAGCTATGTGACCTTACTTAAGTGAAACTTCTGGCGGGCATATGTCGGTCTTTGATGTTGCTTGCTGGAAGGGATATGAGAGCACGGCACTGGAATGATGTGGAATGCCTAGGAAGCGTGCTCTGGATAGCGGGGAGGAGGTTCCTCTGCGAGTCTTAGCTGCAGAAGGAAGTCAGCCACGCAGGAGCAAGTGAAGCAGAAGAAACGAAGCCGAGCTGAGGCAGCGACGAGCTCCGGCCGCCAGATGAGCTGCCCGAGCGCGAGGCAGCAGCAGTGCGTGCAGCGCTGGAGCGCTGGAGGGAGCTCAGGCCAGGCCGGCTTAGGACGTGCGGTCAGGAATGTCCTGAGTTTCTCAATTTGGATCTGGGTCCGTCAGGCTGCGAGTGGAGGTTCTGAGACCCATGCTGGAGCATGAGGACTCCTTAATTTCGTGCAAGAGACTTCGCTTCGTTGTAGCCAATCTTCCAGTTGGGCTTGCGCAGGACCGCCTTATGCAGGATATCCTAGATAGAGGTCTCGGGAGCGAGGACCGGAAGACACTGCGGAAGCTTGCCAGTGTTGGCACGCCGCCCGGAATTTGTCCAACTCGTGGACTTGTTTGGGATTGTCACCCTGCAGCCACAGGTGCGCGCGACGCAGAAGCAGAAGCTGCACAGGCTGGATGTCAAGTCTGTTCAGATTAGAAAGTTGCCTGTCGAAGACCACGTGGGCTGCACAAAACAGCTTGCAATGGCAGGTTGCAGACTCTGTCGCCCGGCAGATGTTGAAGGGAGCTACTTTTCAGGGGTGGTCGCTGACTGTAAAGCACGGACGCTTGTACGAATCCATGTCGCCGAAAGCAGCGAAGCCAAGGTGGGGCAGGAACGGCATCGGTTGCAAGAAATTCTCATGCAAAATCATAGAGAGCTGCTTGAGCTTTCGACGACCACCACGCCAGATGACAAGAAGGCTGCCTCTGATGTAGGAGTACAGTGTACAGGCGAGGCCCTCACTATGTCGGCATATGTCTTCGTTCAAGGAGCTCATCTCCGAGATGGACAGCGTGCTGGATGAGCTCAAGAAAGCACAGGATGCGGTGCACGTGGAACTCTTAGCAACCAAGGTGGCTTGGCTACAGCGAGCTTTCCGGCAATGGCATGTGTTTTTCCCAAAAAAAATCTCGGATGTTGGGTTTCGCTTAGGGTCTTAGCGCGAGGAGCGTTCACGGGGAGCGTTCACGGAGACGTCGCGCGGGGGTCGCGCGGTATTTGCAGAGAACGGGCATGTACGTGGCCGGGCTGCGGAGGACGAGCGTTCACGGAGGGTACCCGCGGGGTACGCGCCGGGAAGCGCCGAGTTCAACCTCCTGCCGCACTCCTTTCGGACTTCATGGCCTTCCGGGCTGTTTGTGGGTTCCAGGCTTGACCTTGTTCCGAACGAAGGGCGTCTGAGACTTTCAAGGGAGGGGCTGCGATGTGGGGGCAATTAATCAGCCTGGAAAGCCCGTGAGTGCATGTAAGCGCTGGCCTTGGAGGGCCTGGACAGCAGGAGCCTGCGCACGGAGGGCACTTGCGGGGTGAAGGGGCAAAGTGGTTGAGTAGTTTTCCTGATGTGAGTTGTCATGTGTTGGTTGTATCGATGCCTTTGACTCCGACAGAGATGCGTTCCCTGATGCCAGCACAGCTTGGAGAGACACTGGGGGAGATGCGTTGTTTGCCGATAGCAGATGGCCCGGAGACGCGGAGGAAGACGATGTACGGGGACCTGCTTTGAAAGTGTTTGCACTGTAATTGTCAGGTGTCTTCGCCTGACAAGCATGGACGGTATCTTTTCGTGTCTCGAGGTCTTTACCACTCCAAAACGGGGTGCGCACATGCGCAGAGGGATGGAAACTGCCCTTGTAGCACTGCAGAACTCAAGAGCGAGCGAGCGAGAGAGAGCGAGCGAGAGAGACTCGTAGCCATTTTGGCTCAAGCCGCGAGCGGTTCAAGCCCGGGGAGCACCACTCTGTGAGCCCCTTCTCCTCTTCACTCCTCTTGAGGGTGCTCCCGGGACAACCAATCCTTCCTCTTTGGTTTCCTGTCTCTTCTGACGCATTGCTGAACAAGGACAGCAATCTCAGTGCGCTCTACTCGCCGAACGCTCGGAACGCGGGCATAGTAGGGGACAGTGCCCCTCGTCTTTGCCCCCATCCTGTTTGCCGCGCGTGGCTTCCTGGTGCTCTTTGCCCGTATCATCCCCTATCCTGTTTGCCGTGTGTGGCTTCTGGGTGCTCTTTGCCCCTATCCTGCTTGCCGCTTGTGGCTTCTTGGTGTTCTTTGCCCCTATCCCGTTTGCCGCGTGTGGTTTTCTGGTGCTCGTTGCCCCTATCCTATTTGCCCGGGCGGGCGGGCGGGCAGGCGGGCGGGCGGGCGGGAACAACGGCGTCTACGGCATCGCGACCCTACTTCAGGAGTATCTCTTCGTGTCGATTCGGGGGACCATACCGCGATCAAGCACTTTGTCACCGTCGGTATCGTGATAGTGGCAGGGCGACAAAGAAGGAGATTTTACCTACGCTATAGGGGAGCCCCCCTTTTTCTTCGAGATGACGTCCGAAATTGGGAAAATCCAAAGCGTTACAGGTGGGGTTGTCACCTCAAGGCCAGCAGAAAGACCACCACACCAAGGGACTACACCGACTTCAGCTTCTTCCACCAGCAAACGAAATGAGTAGCACTGAGAAGCGCTAGGTAAAAGTGACCACGGCAGTGCGGGGATGCTTTTAAGTTGCTAAGGCCTTTCCCCTTTTTTTCCGGTTTTTACTAAATTTGTCCATGAACTGCCCTGTCTGTTTTCAGCTGTACTCGCTGGGGCTCCCCAGAGACTCCTGCCTTGCTGCACACTAGGCCAACACTTGGTTTGCGGCTTTTCGGAGATGAGTCCCTTTTCGATCCTGGGAACCCCTGAGGCTCCTGCCTTCCCCCAGTCCATATCTCTTTCAACACCGCCTTGAGCCTAAAGCTCGGTTTGTACTATAAGACGGGCCGCTGAGCCGACCTCCATTTCTCTCCTTTGCCCCTCACGGGCACCCTGAAGCTCCTTCAACACAAGCCAAAGGGGCCGTCGCCCCCGCCAGCAGCATGGACGGCTGCACCTCTTTTGCAGCACAGTCGCCTCTTTCTGCTTTTTCCCTGTCTGGCACCCACAACAGTCGGGGGCGCACTAGCGCGCGGTGAGGGGGGAAACCCCTTGCACCCTAGCCCTGGCGAAAGAAAGAGACTCGGACTTTCTCACCCGCTCGCTGTAGATGCCTCAACCCAGTGCGCGCAAGCGTGCGGGGAGGTAGGACAACTGCTGCCTTTGGCTCTGTGGCAGGAGACTCTGCCCCGGCGGAAGGAAGGAACAGAGAGACATGCAGCCCTGCAGAAAGAAACAAAGAGAGAAATGCAGGAGGCAACTCCCCACCACAGCCCTGGCGAAAGAAAGATGCCTGCCTTCTTTCATCAATCCATGTTTACTTCCCAGATGGGGGATTCGAAGAAATCCTCATAGACATGTAGGAGTTGTAAGCCTGCTTTGCAGAGGAGCTCTCCGCGAAAGGTTTCGTCAGTATACTCCTGTCATCTCCTGCATGCTTCTGTGCAGTTGCCTGACAACCGAATTCATTACTGCCTTTTCGGGGGACATGCTTGCCGCCAACGTTCTCAAGGTTTCCTTTTTGTCACGAGGTTCAATCGCCGAATCTTCTCCCGCGGGAAGGCCAATTCGTCCGGCAGTACTTCTACTTTTGCCGACACCCTGATTTCGAGGGGAAACCTGCCTGGGAACCGCCAATGTACACTTCACGGCTGAGCCTGTCCCAGCGCAGATTTATGTTTTTCACTCCCCTGTGCCCGTACAGTTGTGGGTAGGCTTGAAACCCCCCGCGGGACCCGACCGTCCCCTAGCCCAGAAGAGAGAGAGCGAGAGAAAGAGACATGTCGCCCAAGCAACATTCACACTGTACTTGCTTGTTTCCAATCGGGACGACACTGCAGCAAACTCAAGGGAAACCAGTAGCCTCGAATTTGTTGCGTAGGACAATCTGCCGACTGCTACAGGAGTTGGTGGCTAATCTTTTGCTCGAGTCTCCAACTCCAATTCAACCTGTGACATGAATCTTCTTTTGTGTTTTTATCCATTTCTTCTCCTCGCGAGCGGCCATGTTTCCCCCCGTCACTGCTATGGGCTCATTGAATTCCCCCCCTGCACTTCGCAATCATCATCAGGTGCCACAGGCAGTTTGGGATGTTTTGGAGAAACAATTGGGCGGTTTCGCCGACGACATTCGTATTTTGGCTGCCATTCCGGCCAGTATCTTCGCCAGATAGGCCATTTGGAATTAGAAAGAACCGCTCCACCACACAACACATACATAAATACGTATCATCCGCCGCCTCCTTGAGGTTGAACGCCAAAACTCTCCCTTTCATGCACTCTCTATGGATTGGAGTAAAGCCTTTGACTCTGTAACATTTACTACCTTTGAGGCGGCTATGGAGCACATGGGTGTCCCTGAACACACCAGGCAGGTTGTTATGGCGCTTTACGCTAATCATACTTTTGTAGTCAGGGTCTCCTCCCAGAGTCTAAAATTCGCACGCAGGCGAAAGGCCTCCGCCAAGGCTGTCCTCTTTCGCCCTATCTTTTTGGCTTTGTCCTGACACACTTATTTCACGGCGTTGAAACAGATTACCAGACCAAGTTTGGCGAAATCTCTGGTGTATTTCACGTCCCCTCCCCGCTGTGGGACCTAGAATATGCAGATGACACTGTTCTCCTTTCCTGCTCTGCCGAACAACTCAATCGCCTTTCAGGCTGTCTCCGCCTCGAAGTAGCTTAAACCGCTCCTTTCCCATTCCTGTGTTCCCCCATCCTGGAAGCTTACGGTCTATCGATCCATAGTCCTGTCTATCCTCACTTATGCTGTGGACAGTGTTCTCCTTACTTCCCCCAGATTCGTAAACTGGATGCTATACGTTACAAATCACTCCGCGGTATTTTTGAAGTTAAATCCTCCTTTTTACCATAGAGTCCTGAAGCCATCCACCGCGCAGTGCTCTAATGAGTATCTTGCCTCCTTGTCTCATCAGACGCGTAAGGTCATTACTCCTTCTCAACAACGTAACGATTACAGCTACTTGGCCACATACACCGGCACGCCGCATCTATTGAAAATACGTGTACCTACATGAGCTCCCACGCATATCGCCACATTAGGGCGTCTAAAACGGCCGGCAGGCCCAAATTCATTGGGCAGAGTCATCATGACACAGGCAGCAAGCCGAATTACACACGCATTCTGTGACCTCCCCACTCATCAGCATATCTCAAGTGCTCACAACTCTTCAGGATTAGTTTGGATGGACAATACCTCACTTTTTAGGAAGGTACATCCAAGATGCCAGGACCGTCAATTTTGGGCTAAAGTTGTTCACAAAGCTCCCAAGGGCCAAGGACGTAATTTAACCCGCCAGCAATGAATTAGGATAGGTCGGTGCTGATGGGCTCGTTTCGATGAGCCTTTCGCATTCGAAGAAATCTTCGCCAGATCTGTGGAAACTTTGCAATTGGCAGATGGAACAGCTCCTTCGGTAGTTCAGGCCAGGTCAGGCATTTAAGCCGCCACGGTCTCTGGAGAACCCTCCTCCGACAGCAATATCTGTCCGCGTGGGAGCTTTGCGAGGTCAAGTCCTTCGCGGGTGAAGGATTTCGCCGGGGTAAGGTGCTACTCCGCAGTGGTTGAAGTTGAACTAGAACTACATCGCCAAGGAGATCACTCACTTGACGAGTGCACCAGAGGGCATCGAAGATCCAAAATCACAGGACATTAAGGCTCAATTTGACATCCAAATGAAGGCTGAGGACACTTACTTCTACGGCGGGGAGGATGCAGGAGGGCACGATGGCTGTCTCACCGAGCGACTACAATCAAAGGCATCAGGGCGGATCCCAGTCACAACAGTCCGAGATCAGGCCCTCCATTCAAAAGCATTGTTATGATCAATCGTCCTTCCAATTCTACGGGAATTTCCACTTCCATGGACAACAAGGGACAACTTCTGCTTGGAAACCACGTGCGGGGAACTACGGAAAGGCGGAGTCCCCCCTCAAGCAAGTTAGCGAAGAACAACCACACCTTGGAGGCTGCGCAGTCCAGCGTTGGTTGTGTTGGGACTTCCTTCTGCGAGGCTTTGCGGGTGAGAATGATTGCGGCTTGGGAATCATTTGTAACAACGAAGCCAAAGCAGAACGTTACGGCACGAAAAGGATGCACACACGGTCACCTCGCCATTGCATATTGTCGATTTGTTAGAAGCTCAGTGCAGGTCATGCATAGCACACTGCTCGGCATGGCCAGAGAAAAAAGGCTTGTGGGATGTTCCCGCAAGCGGACGCTAAGAAAACGCAAGTCAATAATCACCCTCGCCTTCGCCCAGTCCTCCGTGTCCCAGCCATGCCGTTTGTATTTGGCTTTCAGGTTGCTTGCCTCCTTATGCTGAAATTTCGCCATGTTGTTTGGCCTCGGTAACGAGCCGTTCGGGAAGAGTGGCTTTCTGATGCGTCTCAAGTCAATCACTATCCTTCTTTTCAGACTTCCGTCCTGCTTGGTTTTGAGAATCCAGCGGAATTTTGAGATGGTTCCTGCGCCGTACCGCTGTTTGGCCTCTGACAGACTGATTCTACGCAGATACCCTTCTTTCTCGTATCTCTTCAATTCCTGCTTCATCCTCGTTCATCACAACAGACAGGTAATTCCCTAGCGGGTTCCCTCATCTTGTTCTTCGCCGTCCTATTCGGATTCATCTGCGCCACAAGGTGCAGTTACCACGACTAGATTCTTATAACGATGACAAGGGTTTCCTTACAGCGACAAGATAATTCCTGATTTCGTGACAAGGGTGACAAGGGGTCTTGTCATGTACATTGGTGTGCATTGGGAGCTGATTCTCGATGCTCCATTCCGGGAATCCCATGTTTAAGGTTTTCGGCAGCTAAAGACATTGAAAACGCGACTACGCGACTATTGCTCGCAGCTGGCCGGAAAGAAGGGGCGGGAATCGTATTTTAGAGGTTTTCGGCAGCTAGAAACCCTACAAACACGATTCCCGCTCCCGATTTGATGGGGAACCCGATGCTCCGTCACCCGATGCCCCGTCCCGTCCCACGAAAGAGCGGGGCGGGAATCCTACTTTTGAGGTTTTCGGCAGCTAAAAACCTTGAAGACACGACTCCCGGTCGCAAGTCAAGAAGGGGCGGGAATCGTTTTTTGAGGTTTTCGGCAGCTAAAAACTCCAAAAAGAGGATTCCCGCTCGGAATTGACGGGACACCGATGCTCCTACTGTTAATATGACTATTACTCATACTATTAGTAATACTAATACTATGATTACTATTATTGCTATTATTACTGTTAATGTTACTATTACGGTTACTATTACTGTTACCATTACTCTTCCTCCTACACGCCACCGCAGAAGGGGCGGGAATCGTCTTTTTGAGGTTTTCGGGAGCTAAAAACTCCAAAAAGAGGATTCCCGCTCGGAATTGGCGGGACCCCGATGCTCCTACTGTTATTATGATTATTACTCATACTTTTGCTATTACTAATTGAAGTAGGCATGGTATCGTTAAGTTACAAAGCTGGAATCTAGGTCAGGAATATATGAATTAGGGATCAATCCTAGGGCTAAATATATGGTTGGCTTATGGGTCTGGATCTGAAATAG